>APFE031417820.1:76974-93704 GCA_000404065.3 Pinus taeda | reverse complement strand
ATTAGAAGAGGTTTTGGACAAATGAAATTGAAAACAATAACTCAGAAAATTGATTTTGTTTCCAAAATTCGTAGCCTGATCTTCTGCTTGATTTTTGGCCCAATAAATGATCAAATCTGTTGGTGAAACCTCTTTCAAAATGTTCTCCTTGATTTTCTCTTTCCAATGAGCTGTCCTGGGCCTCATTTGGCCAAGTAGAACTTAAGTTATGAGCTTCCAAAGTTGATGGGTCAAATCTGATATAAATCTGGAAATTCTGTTGCTGGGCTAAAAATCAGAATTTAAATTAAAAATTAAATCCTAAATTAGACCCTAATTAATTTTAATTTAATTGCTAATTATAAACTAACTAACGAATATCTAATTAACTATTTATAAACAAATATAAATCAATTAAAAACTAATTCTAAATAATTAATTTAAATCTAAATAAAATTAATTAATTAAATCATTATAAATTAATTAACTGAATTATTAATTAAATAACTAATATTAACTAATATAATATATATTACATATTATTAATAAATATAATATATTATATATACATTAATATATAAACTAACTAATATATATTAATTAACCCTACTCCTCTTACCATACGTTAACATATTAAAACACATCAAATTAAACATATATTACACCCTTACTATATTAAACATACACCATACGTTTTACTCACTCCACACATTCATATTATTCATATGTCATAAAAATTATGAAATGGAGTTATGGCATGCCCCTTATGCCTTTTCGCATCGGCATATCGGGAGGAGGGGATATCGGTATATCGGCGATAAGAGGCCATCGGGTATCGGCCGTCGGGAAGGTGGAGGTGTATCGGGGTTTTTTATAATATGTGCCGATTGAAACTGCCGACCCGATATCGCATAAACTCCCGTTGCGATATATATATTTTTATATATAAATATTAATTTAATTAATTATATTAAATAATAATTAATTTAATATTTAATATATAAAAATCAATTTCTATAGTTACTTGGAAAATAAATGACAAATAAACTGCAGCCACTTGAATGTTTAGATTTTTCGAGATTAAGATTTGATTAGAAAATTGGAGTGAATTTCTTAAAATCTCGATAATTAATAATTTGGCTGTATTACTAAAAATGAAAAATGTTAGTAAAAACTTGCTACGGGTTAATATTTAAAATGAATGCGTTGTTGAACTAATTTGTTTACAAAATGCGATATTGTACATTTTATGCATTTTTAACCCAGACTAGATAAATGATGAGACTTCAAAGGAGTGCCATTTTCAAACCAGTTGACCAAATGAGGCGAAACAAGTGTCAACGAGAAACTTATAAAAAGTCGATTTTAACAAACCAATCAAAACAAGAATCCAAAGAAAACTAAAAATTAACGAAAGCATAAGGCAATCAATTAAAATAAAATTCAAAAAGGTGCCTAGCCAAATTTTTATAGAAAGGGTCCCCATTAATTGAAGTGAACACATCAATAATGGGGGGTTGTGTTTTTACCACAACAGATAGCTATCCCTCTTTTCCGTTTGTTAGCTAAGGATAGTGATTTCTATTGGACTAGAGCTTTCTAACAAGCTTTTGAGGAATTGAAGGAAAAACTAGTACAAGCACCAGTCCTCAGGGGGGCTAATTGGTCCCTTCCATTCCATATTTCCTCAGATGCCTCAGATATTGCTATTGGTGTAGCCATAGGACAAGAAGAAAACCAACAATCCTATGTTATTTACTTCATCAGTAAAAACTTGTCACCTGCTAAATTAAATTACATAGTAACTTAGAAAGAGTTTCTAGCCATGATATTTTCTATTAACAAATTCAGACACTACATTTTGGGTTATGAAGTTCTTATACATAAGGATCATTCTGTCATAAAGTATTTAATAAATAAACCTTTGACTAGTGGTAGGGTGACTAGGTGGTTACTTTTACTACTGGAATTTAATGTTACCATTATCGATAGACTAGGAAAATCAAATGTTGTAGCTGATTATCTTTCTAGATTAAATAATATTTGCAAAATAATTCTTGTATATGATTCATTTCCTAATGAACATACTTTTTCTGTATCAGCAAATTCTCCATGGTTTGTTGATATAGCTAATTATTTAGTTACAGGTAAAACACCACCCCACCTAACCAATTGAGAGAGGCAGAAAATTATTCAAAAAAGTGCTTCATATTCCTGGATTCAGGGAGATCTCTTTTACACAAAAGCTGACCTTATTATTTGTAAATGTGTGAGAGAGGAAGAAGTATTTGATATCTTGAAAGCTTCCCATGACAAAGCTTTTGGGGGCCATTTCGTGGATAGAAGAACATCATATAAAATTCTCTGCACTAGCTATTTTTGGCCCTCCTTGTTTAAGGATGCCAAATAATATGTCAAGTGTTCTAACAGTTGTCAGCGAATGGGTCAACCTAGTCAAACTGATGAAATGTGGTTGTGTCCTCAAGCCATGATTGAACTCTTTGAAAAATGGGCTATTGATTTTATAGGACCTATAGCTCCAACATCTTTAAACAAAAGACATATCCTTGTTTGTACAGATTTTGTAACAAAATGGGTAGAAACTAGAGCTATTTCTTTTTCCACTAAAAAATTTGTTGTTGACTTTTTATTTAATGAGATTTTTACTAGATATAGTGTTCGAAGAGAAGTTGTTGCTAACAATGGGCCTCTGTTTGTTTCTAATTTGGTGAAATGTATCATAGATCAATATAAAATTCAGCACAGGAAATTAATGCCGTACCACCCGCAGGGAAATGTCCATGTAGAAAGTACTAATAAAGTGATCAAGTCAATTCTTACCAAAACAGTAAATATTCATAAGAAAGATTGGGTGAATAGATTACCAGAGGCATTGCAGGCTTATAGAACTACCTGGAGGAATAGTATGGGTCATACACCTTATGAGCTAGTGTATGGGAAGCAAGTCCTACTGCCAATTGAATTCTAGATTAAAACTTTTAGAACTACAGTCCAATTGGGATTAGATCTCTCAGAAGCACAACAATAGTGTCTTCTACAATTGAATGAACTTGATGAAATCAAGAGGGATGATGTTCAATAGAATACATTAATGCAACAATAGCATAGGAAATGACATGACAGGTTGATTAAAAGGAGGCAGTTCCAACCAGGTAATTGGCTACTCCTTTGTGATTCCAAATTTAAATATTTTAAGGGGAAATTTTGTACACATTGGATGGGGCCATAGAAAGTAGTTAAAGTTTTTCAAAATGGAGTGATGGAAATTAAGACCATTGATGGACATGAATCAGTTTTTCTTGTGAATAGGCCTAGACTTAAAATATACTTTCAGCCCACCACTAAAGGAAATTTCATACAATAAGTGCAACAACACCGATAATTAAGGATGGTAGGTGGTGGTACCAACCTACTGCAAATTTGATTTCTTGTTTCCAAGATAAATAAATAAAATAAAATAAAAAAAGAAAAAAACCATAAATTAACAAATTGAAAAAAAGTCTTTACCCGTGACTGTGAAAGTCAACTTGCTGACACGACCATGGAAGGGTCTACTTGAAAACCAACATGTTGGGGGGCGGATCAGTCTTTTGAATGAAATGGGATGTTGCTTGATTATTATAAATGTTGATTTTCATTGAGAAGAAGCATGTTTCTGTAAGGTTCTTTGGTGGTAGTAGAATGAGTCGAAGAACCAAACCCTTATCCAAGTTTAGGGCAATTAACATGGAAAATCCTATACAAATGACACAAAGCTCTCGTTGTAGTTAATTTACATAGGCTACAACATTATTTGGTAGAGATATTTGTTGATTGATGTAAATACTCTGCCTTTATTCTTATTTCCTTTTCTTAATTTTCCCTATAGTTCTTATTTTTGTCCTAGATTGGAATATCCCTCCTATTCTTCATAAGTTTCCTGTCCCGGTTTCTATTTTTCCTTCTTATCCCTGAAATATTTTCCCCATTCCCTTTTATTATATCCCCCTGGATTAGTTTATCTCACTCTAAGTGCCCTTAATAATTTTCCTCTCCTTTTTAAATACCCATGTCCCTGTTGGGCATGAGATCCCCTGCAACAAGTTTTGGGGCTTAAAGCCTACGTTTTGGTCAATTGTATTGTAACTCTGCAAAGTATGGGCGCGGAGCATGAAATTCTAGGATGATTCATAGGGTTGTCTACCCTAAGAATTATAGAATAACATAAAGTTGTGTCAGCCTACCCATGGTCTGTGGACCATGGGATTGTTTAAATAGAGGGAGGCTCTAAGTGTAAAGATAGTAATTTTAGCAGATAATAGATAGATGCAAAGGCATGGTTAGAGCATAAGAGGAAAAGTTTAAGTGTATTGGGTAATAGTAGTAGGAAGAGGCCCTACAGCTGAGTGCACAGATGCCTAGTCGAGTCCGTAGCTAAGTGTGCGGACCCCTGTAGTTGAGTGCGCAGGGCTGAGTCGTGTTTGTAAGTGGATTGTACTTGGAAAAGAATATTAATAAAGATAATTTTGACTTGAAATATTGTGCATCTATGTTTCTATTTATCTTTATGCATTTATACTGTTTATAATTACGCACACTTACATGAATTTTGAAAGAAGTAATAATAATATCAGGCCCTCACAAGTTAAGTTAAGCACTAATATAATAGTGCAGTAATAACAAAGATCAGGCTAGTACTTTCTTCGTGCCCTTACAGAGGTGCACGAAGGTAGTGGCACAGGTTGTGAAGGATAGACAATTGCGCGAAGTAGCACAAGCATGCAGGATCGGATCATGAAACTCTAGAAACTTCATCAAGACATCCCTAGCGTGTGGAAACCTAGTTCCAGCACCCTCCCATACTACTTCGGGTGAGACCTCAGTCTACGCTCCATTGACTGTTGCCGAAAGGGCTAGTAGTACCGGGATTTTCTTGGCTAAATCACTTCCGAACATGGGTCAAGTTGTTGGAAATAATACTGAGAGGGGGGTGAATCAGTATTATCAGATCAATAATTTAATTTTCAAAACTGATTTGTATATTCTACTTCAGCTAAGTGAACTAGCGTGTATACGCAACTGTACTTAAGGCAACCAGCATATATGCAGAGATCTTTTAATTTACCCAAATTATCATGCATTGAACTTTAACTAGTATATAAGGAATTCATTAGATAGTGCAGTAAAAGTAGAATAAAGCATCACACATAAGCAACACCCATGAACACCAAGATATAAGGTGGAAACCCAATGTGGGTGAAAACCACCTGCTACTATCGTCTCTCTCTTCCTTTAATAATAAGAAAATCTATTTACAATTTTTGTATTGGTGCAGTCTTATACCAATACGCAGGCTTCTACCTACAGAAGGCTACAACCTTCTCTCATTCTCTAGCTTCTACTGGAAGGGAGCTACAACCCCCTAGATCTTGTACTAGCTGATATGTTTACTAGTACTCAGGTGGCTACCTATAGAAGGCTACGACCTTCTTTCTTCCTCCAAGGACCATGCTTCATAAATTTTCAGACTGGATCCATCAACAACATTATATCTGCAATTCAACCATTAAGTACATTTGCATCAACCAATCACTAAAACCTAAACATCACTGTCTGAATCAATCCCTTTGACAGTAAATCTAACACTGTTACAAGAATATAGTCACCAGAATCCAAACCAAAACCCAGAACTTTACAACAACAAACAACAACAACTAAAACATATTTTATAAGGTATACGCTACTTTCATGTGTCAAACCTGCGTGTATATGTGCTTTTCTCAAAGCCAACCAGCATATACATCTGAAAATATTAATTCATAATTTTGTAGCTATTCCAGACTTCAGTTATACCCAGATCATATCATTTACAGAATAATATATGCGTCAGTATTCAGATCTAGAATATTCAAGAGAAAATACACATAATGTTAGTTCATTTTACACCTTAAGATCTCGATTCATCATTAGATCTAGTCCCTCATCATCCACTAAGGTTCATCCTTCGTTCAGATATAGCAATGCACCATAAACCAGTAACCTACATACTAGATCTCACACTTCATCAGATATTCGATACTTCCACACCTTGGCCTAATGATCTTCTCCTCCTTTTATAGTGTTAGGCCTTTCTCAATACCATGGACCAAAACCAGTTAGGACCAATACCTTGGACCAAATACCTAGGGTCAATACCTCAGACCAAATACCTTGGACCAATACCATGGATCAAAATACCATGGACCAAATACTTCAAACCACAAACTTAGTTTTCCAAGGTATACGAGCTCGTCCTTTTGTGAAAGTGCGTGTGTACGTATGCACAACTTGTATACTGTGAACCTGCGTGTATACGTGGCTTGGTCAATGGTGAACCTACGTATACCTATCTTTCTTCATTCTGTGAAGAATGATCTGTAATCCTTTGCTGTTTACCTTCTATATTGTGATCTTTCATCTAAATGAGTTTCCATGAAGGACAATACCTGTATCATAATGCCGACAATCTCCCCCTTTGGACTTGATGGAAACAACCACACCAAACACACCAAGTCACTCTCCCCCTTTAACATCAAGGGAAAAGGGCCATGCTCCCCCTGAGCACAAGCAAAGTCTGCAAAAAGATTTTTTATGACTTTATATCAATGACCTTCCTATCACCAATGACTCATACATACATCCATCTCCCAACCAAGTGCAGATATACCAAACTTGAATCATCCACCCAACCAAGTGGAGATATACAAAACTTGAATCGTCCACCCAACCAAGTGGGGATATACCAAATGTTTATACATGATTGAAATGTAGCAATTATTACATCATCCTTCCCATGCATAGTGGGGGTATGACTCATCATAACACTACAACAGACAGATACAAATTATTACATCATGGGTCTTGATATGACCTTTATATTGAATGATATACATGATATTTATAACAGAGACCAAAAATCTAAACAAGACTATGATAGTCGTCAGAAAATATCATACACCATGTGTGATCTGCTCCATAAGCATCTGTGAACAACATCTAGACCATCAACCTGTATATGTCCATAAAAAAGAATCACCTGAATCAAAACAACTATGCAGATATGTACCAAGCTCTTCTAAGATAATGCCAACAATCCATTATTAGAGGCATATGCTCCCCTTGAACCTGTGCCAGATGTTTACTATCAGATTTGATCATTACATATATCAGAAGAATTATCAAGGCATTATCATCAATCAGATATTCATCAAGTTAACAACAACTTATGAGAACCAACATATTTCCACATGTCATCAGCAGATTGTAACCATCATCAATTAGGGAATATACTTCACTGAACCATATCAAACCCCTTTCTTCTGAGCTTGGCCCACTGCTTTTCCTCAAACCAACATATACATGATTGTGCCCACAAAAACCGACGTATGTATGTGACTACGCTTCATGAAACTCGCGTATAACAACCTTTCTAAAAAAAATGGATTTTAACAGTGGGATGATGCAGCAACTACTCCCAACTTCCATCTAAGATATTCAAATGTCTCTCTGGGCAATGGTTTAGTGAATATATCAACAACTTGTTCTTTGGAGGTAACATACTCCAACTTAATCTTTTGTTCAAGCACTTGTTCACGTAGAAAATGATATTTGATGGGTATGTACTTGGTCTTGGAGTGCATGACTGGATTATTTGAAATGCTGATGGCACTTGTATTGTCACATAGAATGGAGATGGGTGGATTACATGTGATATGAATGTCTTTCAATGTTTGCATCATCCAAAGTAGTCATATGTAGCAAGATGCAACAACCACATATTCTACTTCAGTTGTATATAATGCAATTGAACTTTGTTTCTTACTGAACCAAGACGCTAACCTGGAACCCATATAGAATGCACCACCACTTGTGCTATTTCTGTCATCAACACTTCCTACCAAATCTGCATCTATATATGCATGAAGAGTAATATCTATATCACTAGGATACCATAAACCAAAGCTCTGTGTTTCTTGAAGATATTTGAAAATCTTTTTGACTACCTGAAGGTGTGATTCCTTTAGATTTGCTTGGAGTCTTCCAACTATTCCTACTGCATCCATGATGTTAGGTCAGGTACCTATTAGAGAAAGTAGACTGCCAATCATGGATCTGTAAGTTGGTTGATGTATTGTTGCTGGTTCATCATTTGAGTTGAGACTACATCCTGTTACCACTGGGGTACATACTGGTTTAGAATCTTCCATGTTGTACTTTTTCAAGATCTTTTTGAGATATTTGGTTTGTGAGAGAAAAGTATCATCTTTATCTTGTTGAACTTGTAGACCAAGAAAATAGGTAAGCTCACCAAGCAAGGACATTTCAAATTCTTACTGCATTACTGAAGCAAAATTTTGACTCATGGATTCTTCATTGCTACCAAAAATGATATCATCAACATAAACAACAATTATTAGCAGTTTATCAGTGTCAATCTTTGTATATAGATTGTTATCTACTGACCCTTTTGAAAAACCCTGTTGGTGGAGATATTTGTCAAGACGGTAATACCAGGCCCTTGGAGCCTATTTTAGAGCACAGAGAGCCTTTCTGAGTCTTCATACAAGTTTTGCATCATTTCCAAGAATAAATTCTTCTGGTTGTTCAATATAGACTTCTTCTTCTAAGTTTCCATTAAGAAAGGCAGATTTTACATCCATTTGGTATACTTTGAATTTCTGAAAACTAGAAAGAGCAAGAAACATTCTTATGGCTTCAAGTCTAGCAATAGGTGCAAAAGTTTCTTCAAAATCTATACCTTCTTGTTGAGCATATCCTATATAAACAAGTCTGGCCTTGTTTCTAATAACTTCTCCATTTTCATTCGGGTTGTTTTTGAATATCCATTTAGTTCCTATGATATTATTATTATGAGGTCTATGAACTAATTCCCAAGTATTATTCTTCTCAATTTGCTCAAGTTCTTCATTCATGGCCTTGACCCAACATTCATATTTGCATGCTTCATTTACATTTTGAGGTTCGGTAGAAGATAGTAATGCTAGATAGCTTGAAGCTTCTGTAATAGTTCTTCTTGTCTGCACACCTGCCTCTTTCTGCCCTAAAATTTGAGTTTCTTGATGATTTTCTTTAACATACCTGGATATAGTCTTTTCTTCTACCGTTATCTCTTCTTCTGGTGCTTCATTGGTTTCTTCTTCAGAATTAGTGTGATTTGATGTGGGAAGATATTCCTCATCTTCTTCATTGTCATAATCTTCGGTTTTTTTCTGTTTTGGATTTTTGCATGCTTCACCAACCACAACATCAATACTTTCAATAATTTTCCCAAGTCTTTTATTATAACATTTATATCCTTTAGTTCAGGAAGAGTAACCAAGAAGAATACTTTCAGCTGCTCTGGGTTCAAACTTACCAAGTTTTTCATCAGTCCTTTTGATGTAACATTTTCTTCCAAAAACTTTGAAGTATTTTATAGTAGGAGTCTTACCATACAAAAGTTCATGTGGAGTTTGAGTGCTGTTTACCCGAACATTTTCTTGGTTGAGAATAATGATGGCGGCAAATGCAGCTTCACCCCAGAAGGTTGCAGGAGTTCCAAATTCATCTAGCATAGCTTGAGCCATTTGTTGAACAATTTTGTTCATCCTTTCTACCACTTCATTTTGCCAAGGAGTCCTTGCAGTGGAGAATTGTCTTTTTATTCCATGTTGTTCACAAAAGTCAAAGAATTCATTTGAGGTAAATTCCCCTCCTCGATCAGATCTGAAGCATTTGATTTTGCAATCTGATTCATTTTCAACCAAATCTTTGAAGGCTTTGAACTTTTCAAACGCTTCATCTTTATGCTTTACAAGACCAATCCAACACATTTTAGAAAAATCATTAATGAATAATATAAAGTATTCTTCTCCACGAGGTGAATTTTTCCTTGATGGTCCACATAAATCAATATGAACAAGTTCAAGAGTCTTAGTAGCTGACCCTTCCTTTTCAATGAAGTGAGATCTGGTTTGCTTACCGAATTGACATGATTTGCATATTGTATTTTCAGGAATGCTGATATTAGAAAGATCATGAACAACTTGGAATCTTCATGCTTTTCTTATTTGAGAAAAGCTTAGATGCCCCAATCTTTTGTGCCATAGCCAGTGTTCATCATTTTTTCTTAGATGGCATTGTTGTTGTCCTCCCTTGTGTATGTATAAGTTTTTTTGGAGTTCTTTCACCTTTGACCATGGTTTCTCCTGTATCAAGCTCACGAACAACACATCTGTTTGATCAAAATACCACTTCATTTCCTTGATCACACATTTCACTGACACTCAATAGGTTATGCTTTAGACCATCAACATACATAACATTCCTAGCTTCAACCTTTTATTTCAAGAAAACAGAGCCTTTACCTTTTATGACAGTAGGAGTTTCAGTTCCAAATGAGACATTCTTTTCCTTTTCTAAGGCATTATATGAGTGAAGTTTTTCTTTATCACCTGTCATGTGTTTTGAGGATCCACTGTTGATGTACCACTGATTTTCTTGTCCTTCTGAATACAAGGCTATACCACATCTTTCTATTTGTGGTTATTTCTTTCTCCATATTGTGGGTTTTAATGGAGTTTGCTCTTTTTTAGATATTTGCTTAAATTTACTCCTGCATTCAGCTTCTTCATGGCCGAAGTTGTTACAAATTGAGCATTCTATTTCATTTCAAGAAGAGAAAAGTTATTGTAGGATATTTTCTTGATCCCTATCACATTCCTTTGATTTCATACTTCTCTAGTCATGATGGTCTTGTAAGCAACACATTGAGCAGCTTTGTGCCCAAAGTTATGACATGAAAAACATTGGCCATTAAAGAAGTTCCTGCGATTATCGAATCTACTGACCTGGTGATTGTAGTTTCTATTAATATTCATCTTTGAAGCAAATTGAGTATGATTTACTTGAGGTTGGTTGTGGCTTCTGTTCATCCTTGAAGTAAATTGAGCTTGATTTACCTGGCGATCTGCTTTATGCCTTTGCTAATGATTGCCAAACTGTTCATTGCTCTTTGCTGCATCAAGATAGCTTTTAGTGGAGGTTGACAACTTCTATGATTGAGATGCTTCTTTAGTACATCCAAGACCTGTCTTTATCAGAGGAGAATGTTGTACTTTGATAATTTCATTTAAGGTATCTTATCCTTTAGCAAATCTAAGATTGAGATCTTTTGTTTTCTCAAGATCCTTTCTTAGACCCACAATTTCACATTCTAGTTTTTCATTGTGTTTTTCTCTTTTAGCAAGTTGGTATGTCAAGGTATCTATAATCATATTATTTTCTTCTAAACAAATTTTGAGTTTAGAGATTTCTTCATAAAGGTCATATTCATCTAAAGCATCCCAAAAATTATCATCTTCATAAGCCATCAGAAGTCTATAGTCATTACTATTTTCATCTTCATCACTATTTGATAAACCATCGCTATCTTCATGAGTATAGTAGCTCGTTTTACTTACACTTTGTTTTCTATTCCATTTTGTAGCGTCCTTCCCTTTATCATATTTATCTTTATGAGGACATTTGTCAACATAATGACCGACTCTACAACAGGAAAAGCATTTGAAAGGTAGTTTACCTCTGAATCTTCCAGAACCCCATTGAAGCTTCTTAACAAAGTTTATTTCATCTTCTTCTTCTGAAATATGTCCTGATTCATTGAGTTATTCTTTTCCTTTTGCTGAAGATTTAAATGCGTCTTCTCTCATGTTTGATGGGCCTCCTTTTCTCATCTCAAAGGTAGTTAAGATTCCATGAAGCTGTGTCATAGTAATAGTCTGTAGATCCTATTTTTCTTCTATGGAAGATAATTTTGATTCAAATTTAGCAGACAAGGATCTTAAAACTTTCTCAACTAAGGTGACTTCCTTTATCTCTTCATCTAGATTCTTCATGCAATTAGCAACCTCATCTATACATAAGAAGTAACTAGATATACTTTCATCACTATGCATCTTAAGAGTTCCATATTGAAGTCTGAGAGTTTGTAGTTTAGCACGTTTTACCTGAGAGTCTCCTTCGTAGCTTAGAACGGTTTTGTCCCATATTTCTTTGGCTAATTTCAGTTGCATAACTTTGACAGACTCTGATTGTGACAAACTTCCCAATAATGTATTGACAACCTTGGCATTGGTTTCATATTTATTTTTACCTGCCATAACTGTAGGAATTGTTGATGGAAATGTATATCCTCCTTCCACGATTTCCCAGACATCTGTTCCAAGTGATTGAAGATAGGCTGTGGTTCTTATCTTCTAATAAATAAAGTTGTTCCCATCAAAGATTGGCGGTCTGATGGATCCCCCACTTTCTTGATTACTCATGATGATGGATCTTCCTTCAAGCGATCAAGCTTCTTCTGAAGGACCTGCTCTGATACCAATTGTTGGAAATAATATTGAGAGGGGGGTGAATTAGTATTATCAAATCAATAATTTAATTTTCAGAACTGATTTGTATACGCTACTTCAGCTAAGTGAACTAGCGTGTATATGCAACTATACTTAAGACAACTAGCATATATGCAAAGTTCTTTTTATTTACCCACATTATCATGCATGGAACTTTAACTAGTATATCAAGAATTCATTAGATAGTGCAGTAAAAGTAGAAAAAAGCATCACACATAAGAAACACACATGAACACCAAGATATAAGGTGGAAACCCAATGTGGGTGAAAACCACCAGTTGTTGTCATCTCTGTCTTCTTTTAATAATAAGAAAATATGTTTACAATTTTTGTACTGGTGCAGTCTTATACCAGTATACAAGCTTATATCTACAGAAGGCTACAACCTTCTCTCGTTCTCCAGCTTCTACTGGAAGGGAGATACAACCCCCTAGCTCTTGTACTAGCTGATATGTTTACTAGTACTTAGGTGCTAACCTACAAAAGGCTACAACCTTCTTTCTTCCTCCAGGGACCACATTTCATAAATTTTCAGACTGGATCCATCAACAACATTATATCTGCAATTCAATCATTAATTACATCTACATCAACCGATCACTGAAACCCAAACATCACTTTCTGAATCAATCCCTTTGACAATCAATCTGATACTATTACTAGAATACAGTCACCAGAAGCCAAACCAGAGCCCAGAACTCTGCAAAAGCAAATAGCAACAACTAAAACATATTTTATAAGGTATACGCTAATTTCATGTGTCGAACCTACATGTATACACACTTTTCTCAAAGCCAACCAGCATATACATCTGCAAATATTAGTTCATAATTCTGAAGTTACTCTAGATTTCAAATATACCCAGATCATATCATTTACAGAATAATATATGCATCATTATTCAAATCTAGAATATTCATGAGCAAAAACACATAATGAGAGTTCATTTTACGCCTTAAGATCTCGATTCATCATTAGATCTAGTCCCTCATCATCCGCTAAGGTTCATCCTTGGTTCAGATCCAGCAATGTACCATAACCTAGTAACCTGCATACTAGATCTCACACTTCATCAAATATTCGATACTTGCACACCTTGGCCTAATGATCTTATCCTCCTTTTATAGTGTTAGGCCTTTCTCAATACCATGGACCAAAACCACTTAGGACCAATACCTTGGACCAAATACCTAGGATCAATACCTCAGACCAGATACCTTGGACCAATACCATGGACCAAATACTTCACACCACAAACTTAGTTTTCCAAGGTATACATGCTTTTCCTTTTGTGAAAGTGCGTGTTTACATATACGTGACTTGTATACAACGAACTTGCATGTATACGCAGCTTTTTCAATGGTGAACTTGCGTATACATCTCTTTCTTCATTATGTGAAGACTAATATGTAATTCTTTGTTTTTTACCTTCTATACTGTAATCTTTCATCTAAGTGAGTTTCCATCAAGGAAAATACCTATACCATAATTTCAACACAGGCCCCACTAAGCCAACAGTCCCACTTGTTTTTTTTCCTCATGAATTTTTGCAAGATATGGTAAAATCTCTAAAGACCTCACTTGATAAGATCAAGAAACACAGTGACACTTGAAAATTTGCGATAAAAGAATCTCCTTTAATTCTGTAACTTATATGTAAATCCAGTCTATTTGTGACAGAGATAATTTAATTAAGGTTGTTTTGTCATAAGTGTAAGAATCCTTTGATGCAGTACGGGAACTGCAGTACAAGAACTACAACATCCTGGTGCAGAAATACTAGTGTTCTAGTACATGAAGCCTAGTTCGAATGCAAGAACGCTATTGCGGTACAAGAATTATGTTATAATGATGAGCTTCATTAGATCGACTTCAATTCATTTAAAGATATGATTGCTATTTGTGGAATCCATGACTATTCTGTTAATGCTTTAATTGACATTATTATCATAGCCTAAAAGGAATGAATGTTTGAAGTCCATGAATATTATAGGCCTAGCTAACCTCTTTCTAACAAAGCACTACCATTTCCAATTAAAGTGATGATGAGGGTTGGGTACATGTGTAAAATATCACTTCATTACATGTTAATTATATCAGAGCCTTGTCATATTTTAAATGATTTGGATGTCATCATGTGTGTTATCGGGAAATCTAGTGTCCATTCAGAGCTACTAGTCCCATTAAGACGGGTAGCTATCTTAGAAACAAACAAACTAAAGTTACCTTCGTTTTCCTTTATGAGAAGTAGATGAGAGAGAAGCAGAGAGTACCAACCTTAGTATTTCACTTGGCTCCTTGCTTGTTTCCTCTCCCCTTTGACAGATCTTTGCTACTTCTCCCTTGCTTACCCTGCTTCAAAGAGCACCTGTAAAGTCAAAGCAACATAGTACCATCAAAGCACCGAGATCTACAACCATAAACAATATAGGACCAGATATATATTGACCACACAAATGAATATATAAACTAAAACATACAAGAATGTGGAGGAAAACACAAATAGATTTATTGATAGAAAGAGTAGAAGAGAGGATTACAACCGATTGATCTGACCCAACATCATCCTCCCAGCATGAAAGCCCTTCTTCACCTCATGAAAAGCTTAGATCACCCAACACTATGATGTTCCACAAAGAAACGAACAACACTTCCTTACAAAAATACAAGATTCCAGCCTTTGGATCTCTGGGATGAGGGATCCATATATAGATGTTTGCAGTGGGTGAGCCAACTTTTGGGATTTTGATTAGTGTCCTCTCTCTGATAGTTCTTGGTTCCACTTGGAGATTCATGATCTCTTACTCATCCCTGGGTGAAATTAGAGAGTCAAGTGTCAAATGGGCAGCTTCTAGAATATTTTCTGGGTTTCCACCTAGCCAACTGCTTCCTCCATTTGTCTGCTCTCGCTCATCGCACCCCACAGAAGGGATTTTCAGTATGCATTGCACCTTTTGCATGGGGTAGGTGAGATACATCGCGGCCTTAGCACTGAGAAGTCTGTATGGTCTAGTTTTGACCAGTTCTGAATATTTTTTCATGGAGAAGTTCTAGGAGATGATGTAATCAGCTGACCTTGCTCCTTTAGGGTATGAAACAACACTTTAAGGGACTTAGAAGCCCTTGGTTTATGGACATATGTGATTGGGGTTGCAGTGCCCAAATATGTTTATAACAGTTGCCCCCTAAAGCATGAGGTCTTAAATATTTTGATATCAGGTGAAATGATTTATCATGAGGATCCGACATTTTTTGAATTGGAAGGCGACCTGCAATAAGATACAACACAATACGTTGTCTTCATAATATTTTCATGATCTAGCTGAGGCGGGAATTCCCATGCTCAGCTTTATAAATTCATTCTCATGTACATAAGATAGACAATTGTCTGTGTGGCAAACCGATGATTCTGATAGAGCCATCATCCTTTGGCTTGGATGATTATCTGTGTAGCAATGATGTACATTTGATGTCTTTATTTTCCTAAATATATCGTAGCCCAGATGGATGAAACTAGATCCAGGGTCTTCAAACTCGTCCAATATTTGCCCGAAGTACAAGTTGATCCATGTGAACAGATGTTTTGGAGTAGAACATGGAAATACATCGCCTGATTACCAGCCAATGATGTAAGCTGTTAATAGGCATGAGAGTAATCACCGATAATGATGATGACCCTCAAGGTATGACAGTACAATTCACGCGGTGTGAAAATGGGACATGACGTCGAACACCATGCAAAATCTTTCGGTCGAAGGCCACTGATGTAAACCTATCGTCGGAAGTGAGAAACTTTCCATTGAGGCATGCAAGCTTCAAAGTACTAAAAGGGTTGTTCCTAGGTCAACTTCTTAGATAATGAGCTGATGTCGATAACAAGTGACCCGTCGTAGGAGGGAATTAATGAATCCCACATCTACAACATGAAATGGAGCAAATGTTTTTGTGCAGGTGAAAATGATCTAATGGTACAGGATTCAGGGTGGCGGTCATGAAAGAATGAAGGGTGAAGGTATTGCAGCAGATGAGATAGAAGCTAGGTTAGTGAATTATCTGAGCGACTTCTCTTGAACATATCGATGACACTGAAATGGATTGGTAGCATTAACCCCAAAAATGGATGGTGCGGTGGACTAATGGTAATATGACCAGTGAATGGAATAACACAACCCGACACAATCATGGTGATGGAGTGAAAGTGTCATGTTCAAGAGCGACTTGCTACCAATAAAGTTTCTTCAAGTTTTCTTCCCAATTTTTCCCCAGTCATTGCTGACCAGTACCTCTTTATTTTTGTCA
>APFE031417820.1:27836-54248 GCA_000404065.3 Pinus taeda | reverse complement strand
GGAAAAGAGAGAAAAGTGAGCCTGTTTGTCATACTTTATAACCACTCTTGAACATGACACTTTCAATCACCTGGGTTGCGAAATCCTTTACCTAATAGTTGATCAAACCATATTGAAAGTCTTCAGCCAGTTTCTGGGTATTAACTTTGGGGCAATCATCACCAAACCATCTGTCGTGTCATTATGTGTTCAAGAGCTTAGTGCAAATAAGCCATTCATCTGCAAAATGTCTGTCATCCATCTTGACCATCCCTGAGTCATTCCTTACAAATAAATTTCTTCAGCTTGATCTATGATTTCGTGTTGTGGGCTTGCCTGCGACGGATCGCTTTCTATCGACTTCAGCTCATTATATAGAAATATGATCTAGGAATCATCAATACCTTGAGATCTGCATGCCTCAATGGCAGGTTTCTCGCCTTTGACGACAGTTTACATCATTGACTTTCGATCAAAGGATTCCATGACATGTTCAACATCAACACATCTTATCATGTTTCATGGATTGTGCTGAGTACTTTGAGAGCCATTGTCATTATTGGTGGTTTCTCTCATGCTTGTTAATAGTTTATATCATTGACTGGTAATCAAGAAGTTTCTACCATGTTCGACTTCGACACATTCAATCGCATGGATAGAATCGTACTGTTTCGGGACGTAGAAATGAAGACCCTGGATCTAGTTTCCACCATCTAGGTTGCGAGGAATTTTGTATTCATTATATTATTTATTATTCATAAACAGATGGTTGCATCCATACTGTGTCCACATGTGTCTGTACTTATGATGTGTTATGGGATCATTCCTATATCAGAGCGGCAGTTAGTCTTCTAGTCAGTTTTTAGTCCCTTAGTCAGTTTTTATCTGAGTATGGGAATGCCTACCTCAGTGATGATATGATCTCATATATATATTTTGCATTGAATTTTTTTACAGGTTCCAACCGGGCTCTCCGCAAGATGATCCTCGAAATGATAAAGCACTTCACTCTTCCTATATGATAAATGAAAATCCTCATATACTACAGACTTCGCACTTTAGGGGGCAATCTGTTACACAAAAATATCGTCACCTTGATTATTTGCAGTCGGTGTAGGCCTATCATTACCTATACCAGCTTCCTAAGCAAGTCTTAAACCTCAAATCTTCAAAACAAGCTTGAAAAATGACAGAAAGACATCAAAAAAGCAATGTAACTCTGGTTCCGGACTTTCTCTTACTTTTGCCTGCGGGCCCGCACCTTTTCTTCAAGTTATCTGCGTACTTACACGCTCTGTATGTAAAGGGGAGGGTGCGTAACCCTGTAAAAGTCAAAAGGCACAATCTTTATCTTAAAAATCTCATCTTGGGTTAATTCTAGAGTTTTCTAGAAGCATTTGTTACGTGGATTGTTCGCTCCAAGTGGTTCATGCATCCCATCATAGGAGGAACTAATCCCTTGTTGAGAGGAGCTATCCCTTTGAAGAAGGACTCTATCCCTTTGAAGGAGGAGCTGGTAACTGATCTCCATTGCACTATAAATTGAGGCATTAGGTCAGTGGCCAGGGAGGTTAGAAGCTGAACTTTTAAGGGTAAATGCTAATGAAATCAAGACTTCCTATTTGAGCTTAAGAGGAGAGATCACATACCTTTTTGGCTTCATTGGGGAGTGAGTGAAGCTTGTCAAAGTAGAGGAGACTTCTTGTTGGACCCAGGGAGGAGCTTGTACAACGTCAAGGCAAAGGTTGTAAAGTTCTTCTCCTTTTGAATTAACACAATCAAGCTCATTTTTCTCAACAAGTATCTCATGTTATTTGTTTCATGGACTCCTTGACTTTCATGTTAAATATGTTTTATAATATTGGATATTCAGGTGCTATTTAATCGTTTGCCTTGTTTGTGCTTGCAGGTTTGCAACAAAAGAACTTACTTGGATCAAAGGAGAGAAGGCATCTCTGAACTTGCATTGGACATGAGGTAGGCCCTTAAACACATTTGTTTGCCATTATTTATAAAGCACATTTAGAGAAATATAGTGTCTGGTTGGTTTGTTTGTCATTAGGTCTTCATTAGATTCTAGGAAGGTCTGTCTTGTCCGCAAGGTCAACTCATTCCGCGTGACAGGGAGCACAAGTCTATACTGGCACTTGTCATCTCAAAGAGGAGGAATCACCCAACCTACGATGAAAGCGATTGTTACCAGGATTTATGACGTTGGAATACGTCTCTAGCCTAGACTTCTAAATGTTGTGCGTTAGGTTCCAAAGCGTTTTTATGTTCATTGAATTTATTTTACAGTTGATCTTTCTTAAGAAGTTTTCCTTTAAGGTTCACCGCGTGATGTAGATATGCAATTCCTAAAAATGAAATCTAAGATGATAAACAATCGTTTAATCTTCCTTTTGCAATGAAAATCCTAGCTACTAAAGAAAGACAAGCGAGATTCTTTCAACATAGAGCAGAGAGCACACACTAGATGCACTATCCTAAATCAAAATCAACAAGCAGTCTAAATGCAAATGCACATGCATGTATTTGTTTTCTGCTTTCTTAATGTGTGAATGACAAAAAGAATGCTAAGTACAAATCTGAACTATATTTTCTCTCAAAGCGACAATACTAACAATTTTCTTCAAAAGACGAAAGGAAGGTGAAGACGACACTTTGTGATTTCAAATTCAAAAAACGAAAGGAAGACTACTTTGTGATTTTGAATTCAAAAAATGAAAGGAAGGCTAAGACGACACTTTCAACTTCAATTTGAAAACTGCTTTTGACACTTGAAACACTATCAATTCAAATAAAATACAACAGTAACAGTGTAATTGACCATCGACAAGAGTAGGATTCTTTTCTTTGACTGAAAACGACACTTTCGACACTTCCAAATCAAAAGACGACAATTCGATTAAGCTACTTCTTTGTAAAGGAGAACTGTAAATGGCGAAAAATACATAAAAAAAAATTTACAATTCTTTGTACAATGGAGGTTGAATCATGCAAAAGAAGGGAGTTTCAATAGTGGTATGCTGATCACAGATAGCAAAACTCCTGAATAAGCTGAAGAGAGGGAAAAAAAACCAAAATCTAGGGGCATAGATAGTCTTATCTGATCATCGCACTTGTAAAATAGGGAAACAGGGATGCATCACACCTACTACACACGGGAGGTGTGATGCATCTAGATTGCCTAAAGGAGACAGTGCATTGGTCGAGGGATGAGACTTCAACTTAGTTTTTGGTCATAGTTTGCAGCTTAGTTAAGGGATTTAGGCTGAGCTAATGATTGTCATTAAATACAAAGTGTAGGGGCTAATCTAATGAGGTTACTTGAGCCACCACCAGGGCAAATAGGATGTTTGCAAGTAAGATGTTTAATTCATAAACTAACCTAGAGATTGACTGAAGCAGCATTTATCTACTTTGTAGTTTCATAGAAAAAGCAGTTCGAAGGCTAGCTGGCTTGACTTCAGGCTCCGTTTGTACTTTATAAAGTAAACAAATATAGACAAGCAAACAAGCTATTCGCTCCCCAATGGAGTCGCCATTTTGTTATCGGGAAATATAATGTCCATTCAGATCTTCTAGTCCCACTAAGACGGGTAGCTATCTTAGAAACAAGAAAACTAAAGTTACTTTCGTTTTCCTTTATGAGAAGTAGATGAGAGAGAAGCAGAGAGTACCAACCTCAGTCTTTCGCTTGGCTCCTTGCTTATTTCCTCTCCCCTTTGACAGATCTTTGCTACTTCTCCCTTGCTTACCTCGCTTCAAAGAGCACTTGTAAAGTCAAAGCAGCATAGTACCATCAAAGCACCGAGATCTACAATCATAAACAATATAGGACCAGATATATATTGACCACACAAATGCATATATAAACTCAAACACACAAGAATGTGGAGGAAAACTCAAATAGCTTTATTGATAGAAGGAGTAGAAGAGAGGATTACAACCCATTGATCTGACCCAACGTCATCCTCCCAGTATGAAAGCCCTTCATCACCTCATGAAAAGCTTAGATCACCCAACACTATGATGTTCCACAAAGAAACTAACAACACTTCCTTACAAAAATACAAGATTCCAGCCTTTGGATCTCTGGGATGAGGGATCCATATATAGATGTTTTCAAGTGGGTGAGTCAGCGTCTGGGATTTTGATTAGTGTCCTCTCTCTGATATTTCTTGGTTCCACTTGGAGATTCATGATCTCTTACTCATCCCTGGGCGAAATTAGAGAGGCAAGTGTCAAATGGGCATTTTCTAGAAGATTCTCCGGGTTTCCACCTAGCCAACTGCTTCTGCCATTTGTCTGCTCTCACTCATCGCACCCCAGAGAAGGGCTTTTTAGTATGCATCACACCTTTTACATGGGCCAGGTGAGATGCATTACACCCTTAGCACTAAGCAGTCTGTATGGTCCAGTTTTGATGAGTTCTGAGCAGTTTTTCATGGAGAACTTCTTGGAGATGATGTAATCAGCTGACCTTGCTTCTTTAGGGTATGAAACAACACTTTAAGGGACTTAGAAGCCCTTGGTTTATGGACATATGTGATTGGGGTTGCAGTGCCCAAATATGTCTATAACAATGTGTGAACCACGCATTTATTTCTTGAAATCTTAGTCATTGTATCCATCACATCTAACCATAATTACCCCACTTGCCTTAGAATTTATGCTAAATTCATGGCCTCTCCAATTGAATTCTTATACTTACAGGGTGGAAGTTGTTTTAATAACCAGTGCAAGTGGACAAGACGTTGTGGATCATGGATTAAGGAGATGATGCATGCAGTTTGAATTATTGATAGATGCAGAGATCATAGGCGCACCTTCTGAATTCATAAATTACATGTTAAGAAGGATTTCCTCAGGATTTTGTAGGAGATTAGGAGTAGTAAAAATCCTTGAGCATCATGGAACCAGTTTGAATTGAACTATGGTCCATGAAGGAGTTGAAAGGGACAATGGAGTATGAGGGTAACCTGCATGTGTTGCAGGAAACTGGATTTCTTCCCTTCTTACTCAAGTTTGATGGTTACAATTATGTTGTGGCTCTAGAATCCGCACAATCGTTTGATGGAAGGATAGCCACTATGGGATCTCTATAGCTTCAAGTGACAGGACACTTTATTTCTCAAGCCATGGAGCTTCCAACTACAGAGGAGAAGTGCTTCAAGAAAGGCGAAGTGGAAAATGGTGTATGGTGTCGCTTTTTAATTGAAGATGACTATGTCATGGATTGGAAGGTTGGAGTGAAGAGGAATGTGGTGGCTGAAAAATGGTGACATTTTTTGTATATTCTTCAAAAGTTTCTTAACTGCGAAGGAAGGTACTGTTTAACTTACCTGTGTCATATTTGGCTTATGCTACATTTTGAATCTGGTAAGTTGATTAGTTTCCCTCATTTTCTACTGAAGAGTTTAGAAAAATATCTAAGAGTGTACAAAAGAGTCGAAAAGACCAAATAGGGTTTAAACTGTGTCATTGTGGTTTAATCAAGATTATGGTTAAGAAAGAGTTAGAAAATAGGGGTACTACATGGGAAGCAATTTTGGAATCATTTCAAGTTAAAAGAACTATAAAAATATCTCGTAATAAAAGTCAATCACATAAAGGGATTAAAAGGGTTGTTAACCCGAGGGTTATCTAGTGACAGGAGGAGAAAAAGGTGCAAGAATGGAAAATTGAAGATTGGTGAACCTTAGTCCAAGAAAAATAAGTCACAAAAGAAGGAACATAGTTTTGTCAAAAAGTTAGGACCTTCCTCTAGGATCACACGAGGATCACTAAAGGGACACCATGCTTCTTAGGGTAAAGAGTTGTTTACGACTGATTCAGGAGGATCATATGTTGGTTCAATTCGACAAGGAATTTCAAGTTTTTCTTCAGTTCTTCATTGATCTGGATTAAAGAGAAAGCCTTCAAGTTCTTCTTCAAATGGTTCAAATTGGTACATAATGTGGTAAATTGTAATGATGAAATGGTCATGATCCTAAACTAAATCCTAAGAGAATGGTGTAAAGATGGAGGAATTCTAATCCTAGGTCCTAAACTTAAACCTAATACTAAGTGCTAAGTTATTAATCCTATGTTAAGTACTAAATCTAAGGTCATAATCTTAAGTGGCTAAGCCATAAGACCTAGCACATATGCAAACACTATGGTACAAAACCTATGCAAATAACCCTCTTGGACCATATTATAAAAAAAATGCAAACAAATGTTAATACAGTTCCAAACCTCATCGGAACTGCATTGGAACAGGTTCATGTGAACACGATGGTATTCATCGTACAATCTTGTGCTAATCGTAGTAGTTAACCACACAGGGAACAGAAACGTCGAGCGGAGATTAAAGGTCATGTGAGCAGCATGGTTATCACAGAGATAAGGATAAGCCGCTAGATGTCCACCTGTGGTTAGACTGTGACTAGTTACATGCTAACAATTCAAGCTTTCAGCATTGTTAGTTGACTGCCAACAGAATAATGTATATCCAAAGTCATTTTTGGGTTTTCATTGTATTATGCACTATTTTAATTATGAAGACCATGCACCTTATCCTAAGGTGTCACTATGTGACATGACCAAGGCTAATGAACATTGAATACTTCAACCACTTACCATTTTTAACCCAAGGGGTTCGACCTAAACCTTACCTGCACACTATAAATTCAGTCCATTACTCATGAAGGGGATATTAGAGGTTTTGAAGACTTGTACTCAGATTTTAAGAGAGAGAGGCAATTTTGTTTTCAGTATTTCTTGGCCATTTGGAGGCGGAATTGGGAACCAAGATAGGTGCTGAAAATCTAGGAGAGAGAGATTTTTGTTAACAAAGAGTAGAAGTGCCTGCGTGCACTTTCAGTCTAGTGTTTTTGATGTTTAAAAGACCTCTTTTCATCAATCCTAATAAAGTGGAAGCCCATCTTGAAAGTGGACCCATACATGAGGTCCATCATGGATGAACTCTGTAATCAATGTTTGTTATCTTCTATCTCTATTTTTTACCACAAATTCATGTTTAATTAAGTTTCTTAAGTTCTTGATTAAGTCTTAAACCAAATTCTTTCCTTCAATCTTCCACATTTAGAACTTAAATTCAACAATCAATTCACCATTGGAAAATAATCAATTCTACTTCAATTTAGTTTATGATCAATATTAGATCATATAATTTGGTATCAGAGCAGGTTGTATTTCATAGAATATTTGACAGTGAATGTTAACTAGGTCAAGGTCATGACGTGGAGAAGGAAGGAGTTCAATTTAGAAATTTGAAAGCGAAAAGTCACTCATCGATTGACAATGATAGGATCCAATGCAGGAGAAACTCCTAAAGGGAAGGTCATGGATCAGGAATAGTTTCAACAAATGTTTTTGAGCATGCAGGATATGGTGGGAGAACTCTACAAGATAAGAAGGCGAGAGATGCAGCTTCTTCTTCAAGGACATCGAAGAAGGACAAGGGAAAAGGCAAGGCTGATAAACCTCCTTCTCCTCCATCATATCCATCATCATCATCATCTTCTTCTTCTTCTTGCCGTTCTGATTCTAAAATAGAAAAGAAACCTAAAAAATTATCTCTTTTGAAACTTGATGTAAAATTTGAGCTACCTATTTATGATGGAGAAATGAATCCTGAAAAGTTAGATAATTGGATTAATCAGTTAGAAGTGTATTGTCGTATTCATAACATTTCTGATGATAAAACAAAAATCTAGTTAGCTACACTTAGAATGGGGTGAGAAACTTTAATCTGGTGGGAAAGTAAAACTCAAATAGATGTAAAGTGGAAAGGTAAAGTCATCTCTTCATGGTGTAAGTTTTTAAAATCTCTTAGGAAATATTTCTATCAGTTGGGATACATGTAGCAATATTTTACTGATTGGAAGCATTTGAGGCCTGGTAAAGGGCATAATGTTGAGGAGTTGACTTAGGAGTTTAGGAAGAAATCTTTGGCCTTAGTATTCCATTAGATACACGATAAACTTTATTCAAGTACATTCGTAGTTTAAATTCATATTTATAACATACATTATTGATGTTTAATCCTAATTACTTTGATGAAGTGTGTGTTCAAGCCATACCTATTGAATCAGGTGGCAGACCATTCAAGCTTTCACAGAAACCATCCAAACAGTTGAAAATCAAGGATTCCAAAGACAGCAAGAGGAAGAGCAATTTGAAGGGAAAGAGATCAGAGATAACTCAGAAGGAAAGTGAAAGACCTACTTGTACTCATTACCAGAGGATCAAACATGATGATTCCAAATGTTGGAAACTTCACCCAAAACTCAAACCAAAGAAGTTCCAGAAGAAGAAAGGTGAAAAGAAGGCTAATGAAGCAATCCAACAAGATCTAGGCTTCGACTTAGGTGATGAAGGGAAAATAATCTCAATGGTTTCGACAGGTAAAACTTCTGACACTCGTTCAAGTTCTAGTACTTCTGCATCTTCTTCAAACATAAATCATTTGAATGAGGATAAAAGGGTTGAATTATTTCATATAAGGATAACATCTAAGCACAAGAAAATAGATATATCATTTGATAGTGGATCATACAAAAATTTAATATCTTAAGATTTAGTTAAGAAATTGGGTTTGGAGACACATAATCATCCAAGACCATACCCATTAGGTTGGCTAAATAAAGAAACTCAGATTAATGTCACAAAGCAGTGTCGGTTAAAATTTTCCATCACAACTAATTACATTGATGAAGTGGATTTAGATGTGATTCCAGTAGACATATGTGGAGTAGTGCTAGGAATTCCTTATCTCTATGATCATGATGTAGTGTTTCATAGGAGAGAGAATAAATATCACCTTAAGAAAGATGGGATTGAATATATTGTCAGGGCACATCAAATCAAATCACACTTGGATTTAGTTTCAGTTAATCAGATGAAGCGATTAATAAGTTCAAGTAAGAGATATGTACTCACGGTATTAAAGAACAACATAAGGATCAACATGATGATTTTTTAGGTTGTGAATCAAAGTTTAAAGATAGATTGGTTAAAGTGGTAGATTCTTTTCAAAATCTATTTAAAGAACTAGAACATCTTCCTCCTAAGTGAGAAATACAACATGAGATACAATTGATGATTGATGCCCCTCTTCCTAATATCAGAATGTATCACATGTTAGTTATAGAGAATGAAGAAATAAAGAAACAAATCTAAGATTTGATTGAAAAAGCTTTTATTTGACCCAGTTCAACTCCATGTGGCTCACCCATAATTTTGGTTCCGAAGAAAGATGAGACATGGATAATGTGTGTCGAATTAAGGGCCTTAAACAAAATCGCAAACAAAAATAGGTATCCTCTTCCCAGGATAGGTGATTTACTTAATCAATTGAAAAGCTTTGTTTACCTCACTAAGTTAGATTTGAAAAGTGGGTATCATCAAATTCGCATTGCAAAAAATGACATCTCGAAAACTGCATTCAAAACTAGGCAGGGACTATTTGAATGGTTAGTAATTCCTTTTGGTTTGTGTAATGCTCCAACAACTTTCATGCAGGTTATGAATGATGTATTCCACCCATACATTGATAAATTTTTCACAATCTATCTAGATGATATTTTGATTTTCAGTTCAAGTATGGAAGAGCATGTTAAGCATGTTAAACAAGTTTTTGAAGTTTTTCACAGGGAAAAATTATATCTTAAACTTTCCAAATGTGAGTTTGGGAAAAATTCATTGAATTATCTTAGTTACATAGTTGGAGCTGGAAGTTTGAAAATAGATCCAGCTAAAATCGATGTGATTATTTAGTGGCTAAGACCATAGAATGTGACTGAAGTTAGAAGTTATATAGGTGCAATTCAGTACTGGAGGAAATTTATTGCTTAGTTTTCTTTGATTGCATCATTGTTACATGCTTTAACAAGTTCTAAAGTTCCCTTTCAGTGGGGAGGAAAACAAAAGAAATCTTTTGATACACTTAAGTAGAAAATTGTCACAACTCCAATCATAGCTTTACCAAATCTTCAACAGCCATTCGAAATTGAAACAGATGCTAGTGGTTATGCAATGGGTGCAGTCTTACTTCAAAAAGGGAAACCAATTTGTTTTCATTATGAAACGTTTTCTAAGGCAATAATGAATTATCGTACATATGATAAAGAATTGTTTGCTTTGGTTAAAAGTGTTAAGAAATGGAAACATTATTTAATGGGTAAGGAAATAGTGATTCACACATATCATCAACCGCTTTAGTACCTTTAGTCTCAAACTAAGTTGCAAAAATCTCGTCATTACATATGGATGGGATTTCTTCAACAATTTCACTTAGTAATTAAGTACAAGAAATGTGTCACAAACAAAGTTCTTGATATGTTGTCTAGGTCACCATCTTTGAATACTTCAGTAGTGCTACAGAATAGTTCTTTAAAACATGAAAGTTATATAGAAAAATATAATACAGATGTTTATTTCAAAGATATTTATGAATCACTAACTCATGGTGCTCAGGTGGAAGAAGTCAATTATCATATTCATGACAGGTTGTTATAGCATTTGGGTAAGTTGTGCATACCACAGACAGAAAGAGTGCATGTCATTTGGGAAGCACATTCTTCTTGCATTTTAGGTAATTTTGGAGTAAGCAAAACAATGGCACAAATTCAAAGGTATTTTTACTTTCCTCGTATGTATGAAAAAATGGTTAAGTACATTAAAGGATGTGTGATGTGTTCGACCAGCAAGCCAAGCAATCGAAAAATCGGTTTGTACATGCCACTTCTAGTTCCTTTGTGACCATGGGACAACATTTCCATGGATTTTGTTGGAGGACTTCCTATGTCCAGGAAAGGGTATGATGACCTGTATGTTGCGGTTGCTAGATTTAGCAAGATGTGCATTCTTGTTCCATGCAAAAAGCAAGTGAAAATTGAACAAACTACAAAGATGTTCTTCAAATAGGTATGGGTTCATTTTGGGTTACCTAATTCCATTATTTCTGATCGCGACACTCGTTTTGTAGGAGATTTTTGGTCCACTTTGTGGGGACTCATGGACAGAAAGTTGAGGAAGAGCACAACTTTTCATCCACAGACCGACAGATAGATAGAAGTGGTGAACATGATAGTCATACATATTCTGTGAGGTTACTGCAGTAAACATCCTAAGTTGTGGGATGAATCTTTACCTCATGTGCAGCATTCTTAAAATCGAGCCTTACATTCTTCGACTAATTGATCACCATTTGAAACATGTTTTGGTTATCTACCAAAGTCACCAATGTATTTCATATTTGGTGAAGAGGATAAAGTGGGTGAACATGATGATGTAAACAAAGCAGTTAAGTTCATTCAATGGATACAACAGATACATGAAGAAATGTAAGATCAGTTAGAGAAGAGTTAGTCTAAGTAGAAAATGTGCCATGCAAGCATTGAGTCGATCATCATTTTCAGGTCAGTGATCAGGTATGGTTGTATATCAGTAAAGACAGGTTGAAAGGTGAAGGTAAAAAAGCGAAACCTATTAGGTATGGTCCTTTCAATATTGTGGAAAAGATTGGAAATAATGCATTCCATTTATATTTACCTCCTTACATGCGTATTTATTCAGTTGTAAATGTAAAAAATATAAAGTTGTATGAACCTCCAATGGTCATGGATCCAGAGGAAGATACACAGATTCCTACTAGTGATGATTTGGCACCTAGGTATATGAATGAGTTGCGGGAGGATACCATCTTGGACAGGAAGATTCGATCTTCAAGGGGTGGATATTTTCAATATCTTCGAGTGGGACTCAAGGGCATGAATCCAAGCAAGGCAAGGTGGATGAAAATCAAAAGAGTGAGGGAGTTTTACCCTCACCTGATATCTACTTAAATCAAACTTTTGTGGTCCAAAAGCTTTCAAATGGATAGGATTGATCTAGGAGGATCTTAGGTCGATTCAGTTCAATAGGAAAGTTCGAGTTTGGCTTCAGTTCTTCAATGATCCGGGTGAAAGAGAAAGTATTCAAGTTTGTCTTCTTCAAGTTATTCTTCAAATGGTTTGAATTGGTACATAATGTGCTAAATTGTAATGATTAAATGGTTATGATCCCTAAACTAAATCCTAAGAGAATGGTGTAAACATGGAGGAATTCTAATCCTAGGTCCTAAACCTAAACCTAAACCTACTACTAAGTGCTAAGTTCATAATCCTAAGTGGCTAAGCCCTAAGGCCTAGTGCATATGCAAATTCTATGGTACAAAACCTATGCAAATAACCCTCTTAGACCATATTATAAAAACAATGCAAACAAATGTTAATACATTTCCAAACTGTAGCGGAACCTCGTCAGAACACGTCCATGTGAACACAATGGTATTCACTGCACAATCTTATGTTAACCACAACAGCTAACCGCACAGAGAATGGAACCGTCGGATAGAGGTTAAAGGTCATCTGAGTAACATGGTTACCACGTGGATAAGGATAAGCCGCCAGATATCCACCTGTGATTAGACCGTGACTGGTTACATGCTAACAATTCAGGATTTCTGTGATGTCAATTGACCATCAGCGGAAGAATGTATATCAAAAGTCATTTTTCAATTTTGTTGTATTATATGCTATGTTAAGTATGAAGACCATCCACCTTATCCTAAGGTGTCACTATGTGACAAGACCGACGCTAATGAACATTGAATACTTCAACCGCTTACCATGTTTGGCCCAAGAGGTTTGACCTGAACCTAGCATACACACTATAAATTCAGTCCATTGCTCATGAAGGGGATATTAGAGGTTTTGAATACTTGTGCTCAGATTCTGAGAGAGAGAGGAAGTTTTATTTTCAGTATTTCTTAGTTGTATCAAGGCGGAATTGGGAACCAAGATAGGTGTTGGAAAACTAGGAGAGAGAGATTTCTGTTGACAGAGACTAGAAGTGCCTGTGTGCACATTCAGTGTGGTGTTTTTTATGTGTAAAATAACTCGTTCAATCAATCCTAATAAAGGTGACGCATGAATAGGAAATAAGGAAAGAGGTGACAAAATAGCGGACAATAGACAAATATGAAGATAATGTCCCTCTAAGTCTTGAAACATAGGACTTAGAGAAGAAAAGATAAAATGATGATGTTCCTTATGAATCAATGGACAAAAAAGAAATAGTGCAGGAAGAAGACAAAGAGACAGATTATGTATCTAGTGAGAAAATAAGTTAAATTCAGGAGTTGAAGCAATAGATATATGAACTAGAAGTTTTAAGTAGATAAATAACGGAACATAATATTGCATTAAAAGGCAGTAATTAAGAATTGATGGAAGTAGTGTCCAAATGGAAAAGTCACGTGAATAAATGGAAATTCCATGCATTTCATTTGAAAATTCGTATGAGGAAATTGGTTAAGTGCCAAAGGAAATCCCGTGTCAAGAAGGTGAAAGCAGAACGATCAGGAATCAATATCTAGATTCAAAAGTGAAGGAAGTTGTCAATTTTATTTTTTTGCAGAGGTTAGTGGTTGTGTGAGGACACACAACAGAATGAGGTTGAGGGATGATGGTTTCCATAATTTTCGTCTTGTAACCATACCTTTACCCTAAATCATGCTACCTTGACCCCTATTTTACAATTGAATAAAGCCTTTTACACATGGTTCTTGAATCCTTTTTATGATTTTCTTGGATATGGATTATTTAGGCTTATTAATTATTAAACAGGTTGAATATTCTTGTATTTCCTTGTAACTTGTCTATTTTACATTTCCTTAAGGTGTCGTTAATAATTTTCATTAATTGAAGTCAGAGTTGGTTGGTGCAGAATCCGATATTCTTGTACCCACCATAGTCCCTGCACTAGATGGAAAACCGACTGATTCACTATAGATTGCCTCCAAAAATATCAAATTGTTAATAGAAATGGTGTTCACCTATCGCTAGGGATTTGTTACACTTCTTATATCAAGCTTGAAGTGTTATGTATATGCTAAAGATGGAGATTGGTCTTCATTTGCTGTGTTTTCCTGTTAAGTCATCCATTGCTGCCAAGAGAAAAATACTGATGTATAAATTAGGGTTATTAGATGAGATAGGTTATGTTAGCGATATTGTGAAGAAACTCTGGTACTCTTTCGTTATAATTTTGAGATATTATATCGCCCTGGCCCTCTAGGGTTAGATATATGGTTTTATCATGTATATTTGCAAAGATCTTTGAATAAAGAAGGAGCTAATGCCATTTTCATTTATTTATTGTTATTTTTATTAATATTCGTAATGATACCCTCGTTCATTTTAGTTCAGAGTTTTCGTAAAAGGGAAACAATCTGGTTGGCTAGGGCCTAGCCAACCCATCTCATTCTCCCCACCTTATCGTGGTGTGATTATATACATGAATGCTTTTTTAGCAGAGTGATTTATTTACGCCTGATCTTGTAGGTTTGGTGAAACTCTTTTGGGTGCATTTTCTTTGCACGTGATCTCAGATATGACGAGTTTGTGTTCAGTAAGTGGGCTTCTATTTCAGTTCCACTATTTTCATTCTTTGTTGAATCATCACAATATGTCTTTTCCTTTATGACAGGGTTTCTTGAATCATTTCTGGAAGTTAGTTGGTGTTGCATGTTCTAATGATTTAAGTTTTGTCTGAAATTTTATTTCCTTTTATGGTGAAGCGCATCTTGGTTGAAATACGAGGTTGTAAATGTGCGATGGTTTCTATACATATAAAATTAAAGCTATAATGATATCCTTTGAATGAATGTGAATCAATCACTATTAAGTACAGGAATCATTAATGTTATTTTTCTTTTCTGAATTTAAAGGCTTAATATGATTAGATTAAATTCATTCTTATGCAAATTATATGTCGCACTATGAAAGAGATTTAGAAAGGGTTTCAGTTTGATCTTTTAAAATAGCAATCCTCTATTACAACACAAGAGTTTGTCATTTATGTAATTGTGAGAATTTCCTTAAATCTTTGTAGTTTTTATTTTTACTGAAAGTTCACATTCGATTTTGGATTCTTTGCATTAATGTTTAAGTTAACATTTTCTCTCTGCATTTGTTAATTTCTTGTTTACTAGTTATAACACATCAATTTATGAATGAAGGATTGTCAAATATGAATCTATCCTATTACAAGAACAAAACGTTCCAGTACAGGAACAAAACATTCCAGTACAGGAACAAAGTATTCTAGTGCAAGAATGAATTCATTCTCGTTCAAGAATGCAACTATTCTAGTACAGGATTGAGATATTTTTGGTACAGGAATAGACTTAAAAATACAATAGAATATGATTCCTTTCTGTTTTCTAAGGATTGGAATTAGACCACAAGGACACAATTCTATTCTTTGATCTATTTTTTAGTGTGACTACGAGGAATGCTTTATTTTTCTATCAAATTATTTGGCAATTATTTTTATTGAGTGAATTCAGTACCTAGAGTGGCATGGTGTCATTTCTCTAAAAGGTTTTCTTTATGATTTATTTCTTGTTGATTTTGCATAATTTATTTAGTGGATCTGAAGTAGGATTTGCAGAAGTTAAGCCAAAAATCTTTGGCATTTCTTGTGTGTTGAAGCCTCGAAAATAATTGCGAAGACATGGGGGATACCCATCCGGTCGGAGACTTGAATATCATCCCTTATCCATTTGGGTTGGTGGCTCCGACTAGATTTATGGGACCAGTTTCCAAATCTTGAAAAGATGGTATTATGGGATATGCGTTTGATTATCAAAGATGATTTGGTAGATGAGAGTGGCTTCAACATAAAATCAAACTATCTATATATATTACTATCTCTTGGGCTTAAATAAATATTTGTGCTATCTAGATTAATGACTACATTGAATGATAATGAAGATTGTTTAAACAAGAAATATAAAACTTTCATAAAAACAACTATTTCCATTAAATAGTTAATCGAAATGGTTGACTATAAAATGTTTCGCATCAAATATTTAACAAAATATTGCTTATCAAAATTAAAGAGGATAACAACTCAGTTATACTTCAAAATCAAGAAATAACAGACTATATTAAAATGTAATTGACAAACAATGTACACATAGAATAAATGGCTTAACAATTTATAAAATAATCACTATGCAATGATAAAAGTACTCGATGCGAGATGATTGATCCATAGAAAATAAAGGTGCAATACACGTGTTTTCTCCAAGAATGATCATAGAAAAATAAAAGTGCAATTCTTAGCAAACTTTCTCAAATAAACTTTCATGGACTAGATCTTCAAAATTAAATAAAGACTTTAAAAAGTGCAGAAGTATATGTTTTCTAAAGAGTCTCAAATAAAATTTTCAGACCCCTTTCTAAATACATGAAATGGGTTTAAATATAAAAAAATATTATAAAAATAGCTAAGCACTAAATTCTGAGGAGTAAATTGGCTCTCCTTAGAATCAGTGCCAAAAATGAAAAGCTAAGATTGTTCTAAAATTCAAAAATCTGATCTTGATTGGTGTTGGCTCCTGATTTGTTTCCACTTCTTGTAGATATCCATTATAGCCTGAACTCTTGGAGGCTACCTTATGCTTATCTTCACTTCTCTCGCATAAACTGTATCTGATAACGATGGTGTCATATGGATGATATCAGTGGTTAAGCATCATAGGGCCATCAATTGACTATGCAGTTTTACCAGGTAAGAACAATAAGCTTCCTAATTTAATTGCAATAGTTGTCTGATCCATTGTTCTTTTGCTACAAGACTTTCATGGCAACTTGATTGTAAATCATCAATTTCAGGTAGATTTCCTAGCGAACGTTTTTGAATAAAACTAGTTCTATCCATTTTGTGCTTGCTAGGATTTGAACTGCATTTCTTTATAACTTCGGAGGGTTCTTCATTTTCAGTAGAAATTTTCTCAACAAATGCTTTATCATAAACATTGTGCAGATGAGGTAAATGCTATATTCTTCTGATATCCTATGGTTTAAAAGATTCGATGACGACTTGCCTTGAGGTCACTAATTCTTTGTCTTCAAAGTTCACATTTTCAATAACCCATTTCACCATATCAGTGTAGGGTATTAATTTTTGCCTAGCTACTACCTTATGAAGAACAAAGAATGTGACCTTAGGATAAGAATCATCTGAGTAGTGAGTACAATATATCATTGCTTCCTTCTGTATTTCTTTCTTGAATATATCGTAAACAGTTTCCCAGGAACCGACACCACACTCTAGTATACAAGTTGTATTAGAAAATAAAGGTGATGATTCTAGTACATCTTCAATCGTGGACTATGTAACCTTTCCCTTATTTATATTGACCATCAAGACGAGTAATCAAACCTTTGTTATATTCTTGTCACCACGAGGAAGACGAGATTGATAATGCAGAGGATGAGAAGCATAACTATAACGACATGCAAATATGAAAACCTTATTCAAATTAATGAAGCTGAAACACTTAAATGCACATGTATTGGTGAGAAGACATCGAATTTCTTGAGCCACCATAAATATCCATAGCCTGAAACGATATCCGTGTAAGATTCAGATTAACTCACACTAATGTAGTCTATTGCCAATGATATTTTTGGAACAAATCATGAAAACTTGTTAACGTGCCATCCTTAATACATGAAATGTAATTTAATGACATTTTAGTGGATCAATATTCTCTCACAAATCGACTTATTCGAAATGTCAAATGATAGTTTTCTTGCCAGTTTTTCCATTTTTCTATTTGTGAGACTGTGATCTAATATATGTGAACATGTTTTGATATTACAGTTAATTCGTTAGTCGGGTCCATCGTCATATCACAATACGTAAAGGAAGGTTGAGCATGTTTTATTTCTTTTTTGCGATGTGAAAAGTATGACATGATTTGATCAAAAAGGAATATTCCAAAATTATGTGCATATCAAAAATTAGTGATGTTTCAAATGGTGACGTTAAGTGTTGCACACAAGACTTTGCGAAATGCGAAATGCAATTTCACTATGTAGCGGGGTTCTTGGATTTTGGTTTAGATTTTAGTGCATTTTAAATCAAATTAGTTTCTAAAGAGTCCCCATTTGTTATCTAAATTATTTTACCACATGGGGGTTGTTGTACAACACAATAATTGGTGATTCACTGGAAGAACCAGTTATCTCTGATAATTTTGAAGTTTCTAAAACTTTCAAAGTAAAGATAGCTTAAGAAATAGGAATTACATGAAATTTAAGATAAGTAATATTTATCTTAATAAATCCCGGATGCGGGTGACACCTTGCAATCTGCACACCACGTGACAGTCACACGGCGCCCTCTGGTCGAAAGCCTGGTGATTAATGAAGGTCATTAAATTCACCTTCAATGGCATTCATTGCCATCCTTTCTGCCTGAGCTACCAAGTATTTTTGGTAGACGCCACCAGAATGTTCAGGAACAAAGATTTAAGAGATATTCGCCTGTCTGATCAGGCTAAGAATTTAGGCCCTGCACCGCAGGAGAATGTTGTTCTGTGGGTTACGAGCAGGAGTGTCAGGGTAACGCTTTCGCGGTTCAGAGGCTTAGCTCAGAGACATAGCTGGCCTCCTCTGTCTCCTTTCATCTCTGAGAATCATAGCCGGAGGACGGTGTTTCATTTAGGAAGGCTCAATATGCCGATTCGAGGCCATGCTTCCCCACGTAGGGGCAAAAAACATGGGGGTCGGGGCGTTCAAAGCCCATACAGAGTTTCCCCGCTGACAGTAGCTTCGCCCAGCTATGTTGATTCTGATTCAGACACTGACAATTCGGTCCAGATGGTAACTTTTCGTTACATCCGGCGCACTAATAGACCGATTGTCTCGGCTCTAATCACAGTGGTCTTCATAGAGGAAGAAGATGCTGAGGGTAAGGGTAAGGGAATATATGATATGCAGGACCATAGCTCGCACAGAAACCCTCAGAGTAGCAGCCAGGAGGATAACTCCTACCAGCCCTCCACTCAAAGCCAGCCTGAAGAAGACAGTACCGGCATTCAAGCCAAGGAGCAGCACGAAGTCTCAAGGGAAATTCGTAGCTTAATCGACATGGAAATTTCTAGTTCCAAGGCTAAGAATGTACCTGAGGAAGAAAAGACGCCTGAGCGTTTCTTTGGCGCAAGCCTGTATCCTGTTCTTCCTCCGGGATTTCTGAGTTTGGACGATATTCCATGTGGCATGGAGATCGATTTTCTACCTGACCCTGAGAGAGAGGCAACGGAGTGGGCAGCAGAGCAGAGCGCTGCCAAGCAGAAGGCCGAGGAAGACAAGGTGGAGGACGACACTGGTAAAGAGTAAGGTTCTGGCCTTCGCTTCTGGGTTTTGGTTTTTTGTTCCTGGCGCAATGACCTTCGGTGGTCGTTTCAACCCAGGTTTTGGGTTCGGATATTTCAGCACCAGCTCTCTTCCGCTCTGTTTGCCACCTTCGTCCAGCATGAAACTGGTTCTCGGACGTGTGTCTTCCGCCACCTTCGCTATGTCGACGCCACCTGATAGGATGCTGGACGTGTGTCCTCTCATCATGGTCCCACCTTGTTTATTTCTGGTTGGTCTAGTCAGCAAGTTTTATGTTGTGTCAGCATTTTTAGTTTTAGACATTTACAGTCTTTTTCTGTCAACTTCTACAGTCTGTAAATGGTTTTCTAGATACAGAAAAATATCTATGTTTTTACCAGTAATGGTATGTATCTCTTGGCAGAGCGCTGTCCATGCGCTCTCAGAGGTTTCGACCTCTTGTACATACACTTTCTTTTTATTTTAATACAAATAGTTTAGCCTTTTGCCCAGAAAAAAAAAAAAAAAATATTTATCTTAATAAAAACAAACTCACCTACTTATAATTCATTTGATATCCTCTTAAAGATGAAAATCCCTTTGTCTATATCAATCTTTAATTAGTTTAGAAATAAAGTAAGGAGATTATGGAGATTAACTTTTTAATGTACTCATTTGTCATAGGTAGAGCCTTTGCTGCTAGCAGGCGTCCATAGCCTTGGCAGGGTTACCTTTTAACCAACAATGATTCAGTGTCCCATCCAGAAAATAGTACAATTTTTAGAGATAAATCCAAAGTCATATACTTATTTTTTTTAAATAGATTTTTTTTCTTTTTCTTTTTATTACTCAAAAATCATTATCTTGGTTTGGTAGCCAAATAATGACAATTCCATTTACCAGTTGTAATTCAATTGAACAAGTTGGCTCATGATGTGAACCCTTGTCTTAAGATTAAGATAATCTCAAGTCATTACCCTGTTTTGGTATGCAGTATTGGCAATGTCAGTCTATTATTTCCCTATGAATATGGTATGCGAGCTCTTGATGAGACCTCTTATCTTTTAATCTTTAGTATATTTTAGAATTACACTCTAAAAGGAGAAAAGTTTACTAGATGGGGAGAACCGTTGACTCCTTAAGAGTTCTAGATGAAAATTATAGAGTTGAAGATACTTATCTGCAAATAGTCTTTACATTGTTAAACATAATTTTCTTGACTGATAAGAGAACAAAAGATTTTTATAAAGTTGGAGGTTTCTCAAAGAATAAATAATTTTGGTGGAAAAGAAAATTTCAGAGATTCATGGAACTTAGATAATTTTCAAATGTTATAATTGTTTCCTTAACAATCTCTACTTCTACAAGTGAAAAATCAAAATATTTCGAAAATATTTATTGTGAATCCAAAAGTAAATACTATTCAACGTTTATTGTCCTAAAAAGCATAAGAAAGAAAGGATAAATGCGATAATGTTACAATTAGGAGAGGTTATCTCCTAAGAAAATATTTTTTTCAAGATAAGCCCATTAACAGGAAGAGAATCTCTTCTTCCTAAGAAATCTTGTAATATGAAGGTCGATGGGCCTACTTTCTCCACAATATGAATTGGTCTGAGCCAGAGTCTTTTGAATTTGGTGTGTTTACCTTTTTCCTCATGTGCTTGGTCCCATTTCAAGATAATATCTCTGATTTGAAATGATTTTGTGGAAATTGAACTTGCATCAAAAGAAGTTTTAACTAATTGTTGATGACGGACATGTGCGATCTTTTATTTTTCTCTTTCCTCTTCTAATTTGAGAATTTCATGTTTCCTTAATTGTAATGAAGAAGAAGGAGTTTCTTCAATGCATTGCACTAGGGCTAGTGAGGGAATACCTAGATTTGATGGAATGAAAACTTCTTTCCCATAAACCAAATTAAATGGAGAAGTGCCTATTGAGGCCTTCTCAGTGATTCTGTTTTCCCACAGAAACAAATGTCAAATATTTTTGCCAATTCTTTTGGCTTTGGTCGACAGTTCATTTAATGATTCTAATATGATTATTCTTATTTGACTCCACTAACCCGTTCCCTTGAGGATATTAATTGGAAGAATACTTCAACTTAAAACCCATTTTTAGTGCGAATTCAGTGATACTATTTCCACAAAATTAAGATGTGTTGTCGAACATGAGTGCATTAGGTAAGCCAAATCTGGTTATGATAAATTGATCAATGAATTCAATAATTTCATCAGAATTGACTACTCTTAGTGGAATTTCTTCCACCCACTTGGTAGAATAATCTATTGTAGTAAGAATGTATTTGTGTTGTTTTGAAGAGTTAGGAACAATCTCACCTATGGAATCCAATCCCCATTGTTCAAAAGGTTGTTCAATGTTGACTAGTTGTAAAGGAAATGTTGGTTTCCTTTGTCTTCCAACAGTTGTTTGACATACTTTGCACTTTCGCACATAGTCATGAGTGTCCTTGAACAGTGTTGGCCAATAATAGCCATCATGAATAATTTTATGCGTGGTTGTATCCAAAATTTCCACCAGCTAGGGCATCATGGAGTTCCTACAAAAGTTTTTCTTCTTCAGATTTTTTGAGGCATCTTAGTAAAATTGAATCATAACGTTTTTTGAAATAACACATTATCAATGATTTGATATTGATTAGCTTTTAGCCATAGAGCTATTTTCCTTTTATAACTGAGTTGAAGAGGACCAAATCCATTTCTCAAATAGAAAATTAAATCAACATATTGGGATTCAGACTTGTTTATATTTACCTCATATATTACCTGAATCTTGGTCTACTGATATGTTGGAAGCTCCTGCTAACATCCTTCAAAAACCTTGACCTCTGACAACTTTAGCTGGTTTAATTTCAATGTCATATTCCTGTAGTGGTGTCACCCAATTTTCCCTTTTCTCTCGTAATTCTTTTTGCACTAGTAAATTTATCACAGATGAGAATGTCCCATTACTTTAGTGTGCATTTTAAGAAGAAAAGGCCTTAAATTATTTATAAATTATAAATCAACAAATTCCTGTTTTTCAACGTCTGAGAAATTCAATTCAGCGCCTTGCAAATTGGAGCTAAAGAAAGAGATTGGTACTTCAATTTTCTCATTGTTGATTTGTGTCAAAATAGTTGCATATGATGTTTTGGAGGAAAACGTTATATAAAATAAAATGATTAGAAAAGTTCGAGGTTTTTAAAGTGGGAGAATTTATAATTTCCCTTTTGATAAGATCAAAAGCTTCTCACTCACTATGTCCCCATTTAAAAACTGAATTTTTCTTGGTCATGACTTGCAAGGGTAAAACAATTCGTGAAAAGTTAGGGACAAATCTTTTAACAAAATTTATCTGACCTAGGAAAGATTGCATGGATTTTTTTTTGTGAGGCAAAAAGATTTCAAAACTTTATTTTATCCTATTAGGTTCTATGTGAATGCCATATTTGGATACAATAAATCTGAGAAGTTTACCTTCACTTAAAGAAAAGTAAGACATCTTTGAGTTTAAAGAAATTTCATACCTTTTACAACGTTTAAAGATCTATTTTAAGTATTTTAAATGATAATTGTGTTTCTTTGAGTGTACTATTATATAATCTAAATAAATGACCATAGTTTTATTTACCAGACCTTTGAAATCTATATCCATGGCTCTTTGGAAAGTCGCACCAATATTGATTAATCAAAATGACACCTTTTGATAGGTGTATGTTGCCCATTTGGTCCTGCATGTGGTTCTTAGTCAGTCATCTGGATGTACAAGAATATTATTGTAACCTGAAAATCAAAGACATTAATTCTGAGCCTGTAATTGACTACAATACTTGTTCCATAGGAGGCAGTGGAAAGTTTTTCTTCTGACAAGCCTTATTGAGATTGTGAAATCTATGCAAACTCAAATATCACCATTCTTTTTCCTAACTAGTACTAGGTTAGAAGCCCATTTTGAATGTCTAATAGGAAAAATGATTTTGGATTTGAGAAGTTTGTTTAATTTAGATTTGGTTTGATTCTCTAAATTCGGATGAATCTTTCTCAACTTATGTTATATAGGCTTTTCATCGAATATAATAGGAATAGTGTGATGTATGCTAGAAGCATTATATGTTTTAAGATCATGATAATTCCAAGCAAAAACATTTTTATATCTTCTCAACAAATTAATGAAGGCTAACCTTTTGTCAAGTGCAAGACCTTTACCTAGATTAATATTTTGTGGTTTAAGACTAGTTCCAAGATTTACTAATTCAAACCTCAATGTTGAAGATTGAAGTTTTGAATTAGTTGGTTTCTTGAATCTATCTTTAAGATCATACAGATATTCCAGCTTAACTACAAATTTGGGTATGGGATTTTCATTTGTCTTTTGTTTAAGATGGCTATCATGTTGGTCTTCATCTATTATTTGGTCATCGTATGAGCCCTCAGATGTTAATAATTTTATATACCATGATCCTTATTAAAAACTTGCTAATTGGTGATATTATTGGGAATAGAAGGTCTAAAAATTAACTCTATAGAAAATCGGTCAGGACTATAATCTCTGATGGTATGAGTTTGGAAGCAATGTTAGCCAAGAGATCAACACTTTTATTTTGAAGTCATGGTATTAGAAAGATATTAAATGGCAAGAAATGTGAGGTAAGGTCCTGGACTAATGATTCATAATGCTTTAAATGTCCAGAAAGACAATGAATAGTGTTCCTTACATGTTTGATCATAATTTCAGAGTCTCCAAAGACTTGGAGATATTTGATATCAAGGCCTATGGATTTGTAAAATCCTTGAATTATTGCCTCATACTCAGCAGTGTCATTTGTGCATTCAAATTCAAGTCTACATTCCAACATAGTTTTCTCTCGTTTTGGGCTAACTAATATGCAACCTGCCCCTACTCCATCATTAGATTTAAATCCATCAAAAAATAATTTCCAAAACAAATAATTAATTGTTGGTTTATCTACAAAATTGATACATCTAGAAGAATTTGTTTGCGAATAGTGTTCAATTTGTGAGGTAACATAATTCTCCAGAAAAGGTGAATTTTGTGCATTAAAATTGCACAAAAATAATTCAAAAAAAAATTTCCAATGATATTATTGTTGTATGGAACAGGCTCATTTTCTCCTTCCAATTCAGTCGCCATGTACTTTAAATGCTTCTCTCAGTCGACCCTTATTTGATTTGGCTTACCATTGTAAGGATACCACACATGAGACCAGTCTATTGCGAAATAGCCATGAAGCTTTTCAGAGAAATCTCTGCCGAGGATCAAGCCATAAAATTCAAGAATATCAGTGACCAATATTTCAATTACTTGACATACTCTCAGACTTGAAGAGAATCTGATGGTAACTGAATTAAGTTCTCCCTTGACTTCGTCTTGTGTTCAATCTAGCTGTACAATATGAAAAAAAGGTTTCTAGGGTAAAACATTTAATTTGGTGCAAACTGTTTTTGGCATAATGTTGGATGAAGCCTCTAAATCAACTAAAAAATTGTGCGAATTCTTATTAAATATTTCAAAAGTCAAATGAAAAAGAATATGAGAATTAGATCTACCACCAATTAAAACAACATCATTTGATTTGACTTTATCTGATGAAGTACTGGGAGGCTTACCCATTCCTTGAGCAGCTGGAGAAATTACAGTAGCAACAAGAGGAGACACAGGAACTACATTTAATTCTTTGAACAATAACTTTTGTTGATGTTTCAGCTTGCTAAGATCATCTAGCGTAATATTAGCTCTGGTCTTCTTCATATCTTCAACTATGTTGTATTCCATATCATCAGAAATCAACAAGGTTTTGGCTAAAGGCAAAGGATTACATTGAGGTGGGGATGTTTGAGTAGACTTAGGAGAATATTTATTACTAATTACTTTTTCTTTGACAACAGGAGTTGATGTTTTTTTTTTTTGACTTGACTGCGGTGAATCAGTAGCACTCTTACTTTTTTTGGGAACAGGTAAAGCTTCTTCCTCTTCATTGTTTGACAAAGGGAGAATGAAATCCCACATTCCATGTACTTCAACCAGCTCTTCATCATCAGCTTGTTCATCAGCTGTTGATACTTCTTCTTCTTCGAAATTTGATTCGGCATCTGATATGGTATTTAAAGGCTTAGGATCAGAGATTGGATTTCTTTTAAAAGGTCTAAAAGGATTTCTAGAAGAAGTTTCAGCTACTTTCTTATTTATTTCAACCATTTCATTGGACATGGTTTTAAGTACTTTTTGTAGACCTTCAAGATCGAAAGGGTCTTTAGATGTTTTTTTCTTAGATTCATCTTTGAAGGTGACCTTTTTGGATTTTCTTTATTCTAATGTGTTTTTCTTCTCTAAGGTTCAAATTCGTTTCTCTACGGCTACAACTTCTTTCATGTTTTTAGCGAAGATTAGCTTAGCAACTTTGTCAACAAAAATAGTTGTATTTGAAGGGAGAGCAGAAATGTACCATTGATTTTGTAATTTGACACTTGGTCTAGATGCAACTAGGATTTTATTTAAAAATTTGTTAAAATGTAAATTGAAATCCTTAATTGGCTATTTAGATTCAACTTTTAAGTTGGAGAGATCATTAAGAAGCATAGATGTTAAGCGATCATCTCCATACTTGGTTAGGAATTGTTCTTGGAACACATTCCAATTATCAATAGAACTAGACAGTAATGAAAAGTACCAAGATCATGTTGATCCTTCAAAAGTATAAGGAAATAATCGTACAAAAACATCTTCTTCAATGACTCCATTTAGATTTATAAATAACATGAAGTTATTTATATGCTCCTCGGTAGGAAGACCATCATCGGGATTAAATTTTGGCAACCATTTTTTTGGATGAGCAGGTAATGGATGTCATGGTCCTACCATTTGAATGTCTCCTAAATTTTTCCATGGCCTTTGAGCCATTATGGGTATATGTGTGGAAGAAGATGCATCAATAGTAGAAGATGATTGAGTGGAGGAAGATTGTGCTCCTGTATCAGTGTAAATGACTATTTGAGATGGTTAAGTCAATGATTGAATACTAGAACGAGTTTGCAATGAAGATGATTGAATAAATGAAGGATTTTGTGGTGATGGTGAGATAATATCACTATGAGTTTTAGACTTAGATTTCTTGGTTTTCCTTTGAGGAGGAGGTAGAGGAAATTCAAATGTAGGTATTCCAAATTTTTCACTTTGTGAT
>APFE031417820.1:0-13845 GCA_000404065.3 Pinus taeda | reverse complement strand
ACCTTCTTCATGATGAGAATTGTATGAGAAATGTTGTGCATGAGCAGATGTTCCTTGCAGTTTGAGAAGCCTTTCTTCTTCTATTCCCCTCATGACAAGTGAGTGATTAGATGTTTTTCTTACCTCAAGCTTTCCATCAAACATATGAATGGAGTTACCTTGCTAGAGGATGTGGACCAAGGATAGCAAGTTTCTCTTAAGTTGTGGGAGATATAGAACATGATCCAGAAGAAAGTCTGGAAGACTAGGCAATTTAAGCCTGATTGTGCCAAGCCCTGATGGCTTGATGTTTGACTAATCTGCAAAGTATAATGCTCCATCAACATTGTTAGTGAAATCTTCAAAAAAATCTTTTCTATGATTCATGTGACAGGTTGCTCCTGAATCAAGCAACCAATCATTTTTCCAGGAAGCAAGTGAAGCATTAAACAAATCTTCATTTAATCCAATGTTACATTGTGCCTCAACATAGTGAGCGGATTCAGGTGCTTTACCTTTTCCTGTATCATCAGTTTTACCTTTCTGTTGGTTTCTTTTCTGCTCAATTTTGTCTCATGGTAGCTTTCATGTGGATGCATCATGTGATCCATTTCTTTTGCAGCGAATACAGTGTAAATATACCTTTTATCCTTGAGAATGTCTGCCCCCCATGCCTCTGAAATATCTTCCTCTTCCTCTTCGTCCACCTCTTCCTCTTGTAGAATCTTGAGCAGGATGTTTTTCTTTATGAGCAAGGCACACAATCTCTTCAGAAGACTCAGGGGTTGTCTTCTTTCCAAAATCTTTTTCTCTTTCAGCAAACTTTTCACAAGAGAGTCAAAGGTTACATCTTTGAGATTTCCATTTGCTTGCAAAGACTCAAGATAATTGGAGTAAGTAGGATAAAGTGCCTTGAGAAAAGAAATAAGAGGGATATCGGGCTCAATATTAGTGGATTTGATATCATGCATGATAGACTTTATTTGATATGCAAGAGAAAGAGGATCATCATTTTGCATTTCAAGAGTGAACAGATTAATCATGAGTTGGATGACTTCAAGTGCAGAATGTGAGTCATAGAGTTCTTTTAGCTTTTGTAAAGCTTCAAAGGCAGTTGAATATGATGAAATGTGGCGACTCACCTCCTTATTTACAGATGCTGCGATTAATGCATATGCTTTGCTGTTCTTGTTTTCCCAGATGGCCAGCTCTTTGCCTGATGTAGGCTTTTCTGGGTCACTGTCTCCTTCTCCGACACACACTCCTTTCCACAACTCATTGAAGATGAGGGTGTGTTGTACCATCCGGAACCAGTCAGGATAGTTCTCCTTGCCAATGAAAACTATCCCTATCATAGAGATGATTGAATGCATTATGTTAAAAGATTACTTCTGCTGATATAAAAAAAAACTTTTGCTGATAGACTAATACTTCTGATGGCAAAAAAAATGCTCTTATGAAAAAAAAAAACTTTTGCTGCTATATAGTCAAATTTTCTGTTGCTATCCTTGGCATCTAAAAGTATGAGAAACTTCTGCTGCTATACCACCGTTCTAGTTATCATATTCAAAATACTACTAAAAGACAAAATGGCCTCTCCAAGCTCTATTCACCTTCCCAGAAGTAACCGCAATCTCAACAATCATATACCATTGTAAAGATCACTGACCAAGAAGCTCTTAGCAAATCCTTACAAAACACCTGAATATAGTTCACGTCATTTCTGATAACATAAACATGGACGCTTAATATATATTGGCATCTCAACTGGTAAAAGATCAGAATTACATATGAATCATTGAAAGTACTTTGAAACTCTCAACTCATATAACTTTTCCATGTAGGCTGGCAAGCCTCTTGTTTTTCTTTATACCACCGTTCTCAAATTAAAGATCAATTCAATCCTAATGGCATGTGCAATATCAATAATTGTCAACGGGAGTAGATAGAATGTAAACCTACTCTCTGCTCTAATGACAAAGTACTACCATGACGTTGTTAGACACTGCATTCTCAATATTTACGCGAAGATTTCTGCCTGTATCATTCCTGCAAAATTTGTGGATATGTGGGTGATCACAGCACCCACAGATAGGTATTGCGGATGGGCTGTTCGTGGCATTCATAAAGAGGATTTGCAGATGGATTGAGGACCTGCACGGAGGTCCAAAGGGACCCACACTAGTTGCTATCAGCGATTCAGCGGGGTATCCATGGAAAAGGATTGTCGCTTAAGAGGTTGTGTACGCATTGGCGCAGATACAGATACAGATACCACCGTTCTACCCCGGTGGAACCAGTAGTCATATATCAAATCCGCAACAGCTTTTTTTTTAATACAGTAGTCATATATCAAATCCGCAACATCGTTTTTTTTAATACAGTAGTCATATATCAAATCCGCAACAACGTTTTTTTTAATACAGTAGTCATATATCAAATCCGCAACAGCGTTTTTTTTAATACAGTAGTCAAACTGCGTTTTTCTTTAGATACATATCAGCTCAATACAACAGCGTTACCTTCAGGCACGCGTTTCTCTCTCTCAGATGTTTGGTATGCAGCTTCAGGCGGCGTTTCTCTCTCTTAGACGTTTGGTATGCAGCGTCAGGCAGCGTTTCCTTCAGGTGTTGGACAGAGGAGCAGAAGACAGGCAGTGGACAGAGGAGTTACAAAGCAAGGTTAAAAAAAGAACCTGGGACCTGTGCTCTGATACCATGTCAGGCCAGGAGTAACTCCAGAAAACTGATTCATTTATTCATTTAGCTAGCTATCTATTATATACATGAATCTGATTGTTCAGTTCATCTTCTCGATGATTGTTCACATTCAATTCCCCTAATCACTGAGGATTAGGTGTCAACATCCCCCCCCTTAATCTGAAGGGATGTTGGTGAGTCCAAGCATCATACTGAATCTTTCAAGCTTTTCTCTTCCAAGCGCTTTGGTGAAGATGTCTGCAATTTTCTCATTTGTGGAACAATGGCGGAGATGGATTGTTTTTGCCTCAACATGATGTCTGATCAAATGATATTTAGTATTGATATGCTTTGTACGATCATGGAACTTTGGGTTCTTGGCCAACTTTATTGCAGAGGTGTTGTCAATCATGAGTGGAGTTGATTGTACTTGTTTCACCTACAAATCTTCAATAATTTTTCTGAGCCACACAATTTCTTTTGTTGCTTCAGCTGCTGCCACGTATTCTACTTCTGTTGTGGAATCTGCTGGAACTGATTGTTTGCGTGATATCCAAGAGACAGCTCCTGATCCAAGACTCATAGTATATCCTGAAGTAGATACTCCAGTTTCTTTGTCTCCATCGAAGTCTGAATCAGAGTATCCAATCAAGCTGAAGTCGTCTACCTGTGTATACTTGACTCCAAGGTCTTGAGTTCCCTTCAAGTACCTTAGAACTCTTTTTGCAGCAGACCAATGTCCCTCACAAGGCTTTTGCATAAACCTGGAGAGGATTCGAACATCAAATTAAATGTCTGGTCTGGTAGTAGTGAGATAGATGAGACTTCCTATAAGCTGTCTGTACTTTGTTGCATCCTCAAATTCCTTTCCTTCAATAGATGTGAGCTTTAAGTTTTGTTCCATTGGAGTAGAAAGAGGATTGCACTCTGTCATGCCAAATCTGTTTAAAAATCTTCAATGTATTTCTTTTGAGAAAGAAATATGGATTTTGGATGTTGGGTTACTTCAATGCCAAGATAGTAATGAACATAGCCCAAATCAGTCATTTCAAAGCTTTTTCCTAATTCTTTCTTTATGGATGCAATATAACTTTCATCTTTCATTGTTCCCTGTCATTAAAAGATCATCTACATATACCACAAGATATACAACTGTTTTGCCAACTTTCTTGACAAATAAAGTTGCATCATCAAGATCAAATTGATTGAAGTTGAGTTTCAGAAGATGCTCAGTTAGTTTTTCATACCAGGCTCGTGGTGCTTGTTTGAGGCCATACAAGGACTTCACAAGTTTGCATACTTTATGTTCATGTCCTTTCATAGCAAATCCTTCAGGCTTGGACATAAAAAAATTTCCTTTTAGATCTCCATTCAAGAAGTCAGTTTTTACATCCATTTGATGGACTTTCCAACCGTTCTGAGCTGCTAGTGCAAAGAGTGTCCGGATGGTGGCCCATTTTGCTGTGGGGGCAAAAGTTTCCTCATAATCGACCCCTTCCTTCTGTGCAAAACCTTTTGCCACAAGGCTAGCTTTGTGCTTGTCAAGTGAGCCATCAGCTTTGTACTTGTTCTTGTAGACCCACTTGCAGCCAATTGGTTTGGTTCCAAATGGAGGATCAAACAGCTTCCAAGTGCCGTTCTTTATGAGGGCATCATACTACTTTTGCATTGCTTCTTTCCATTCATCATGAGAAGCAGCTTCTTTAAAGGAAGTTGGTTCAAAATCTGTAGACAAGTTCAATTCACAATCATAAGAAACATCCATATCAACAGGTGAATTAGAATCATCTACATCACCTCCATTTTGTCGATTTGCATTTCTGGTTCCTGTTTTTCCAATTTCATCAGGATGAACACTTTTAAGTGTCTTTGTCAGCCACTTTGGGGGACCTTTCTGAGATGGTCTAGGCTGCTCTGTTGATTGAGTTGGGAGTGAATCAAGATTGAGTATCCCAATTCTATCAATTACATCACTTAAAGCATCATCCGTTGTTGGAGTTTCAGTCGGGGGAGAGTATTCTTCAGAAGAAGATTCCACATGTTGATCTAGTATAGGAATCCCCCCTTCAAGATGTGGAATCTGAATTTCAAATTCTTGAAATGATTTCGTTTTTGTGAATCTATCCAAGCGATCAAGTTGCCGCTCACAACAACATTGTCAGATTTGGATGATTCAAGAAAAATTACATCTCTAGATATAACAAAATTTTTATTTTCTTCATCATAGAGGCAGTATGCTTTGGAGGTATTTGAATACCCCAAGAAAATACACTTACGACTTCTAGCGCCAAGTTTGTTTCTATGTACCTTTGGTATCAAAGCATAACAGGTGGAACCAAAAATCCTGAGATGTTTGACCGAAGGAACATGTCCATACCACAATTCAAAAGGAGTCTTGTTTCTTATAGCACTAGATGGACATCTATTCTTTATATATGCAGCACATAGAACAACATCAGCCCAAAACATTATCTTTACATTTTTGAAAAAAAGCATGGATCGTACTATATTCAAAATTGTTCTGTTCATCCTTTCAGCTACACCATTTTGTTGGGGATTATAAGGCACAGTTGTTTGATGTTTAATCCCATGTTGGCAAAGATATTGTTCAAATTCATTTGATGTATATTCTTTTCCATTATCAGTGCGAATAGAACCAATATGAGATTGTGCATCATTTTCAATCAATTTATGAAAATTCTTGAATGTTAGGAAAGCATCAGATTTGTTCTTCAATAAATAAACCCAACACATTCTGGTGTAGTCATCAATAAATGTCATGATATATTTATTTCCATCTGCAGAAGGAACAGGCATTGGACCACATAAATCTGATGAATAAGTTCAAGCTTCCTATGTGCTCTTGAATGTGAGTCATGGAAGGACTGTTTGCTATGCTTTCCTAGAATGTAAGCATCACATTGCTTAAGTTTTCTAGGAATTGTAGGCAAACCAGCAACACCATTTTTCTTCAATAAACGGAGACGGTCATAGTTTAAATGTCCAAATCTAGCATGCCATAATAAACTTGATGGAAGTGTACCTTCTTCATGATGAGAAATATATGAGAAATGTTGTGCATGAGCAGATGTTCCTTGCAATTTGAAAAGCCTTTCTTCTTCTATTCCCCTCATGACAAGTGAGTGGTCAGATGCTTTTCTTACCTCAAGCTTGCCATCAAACATATGAATGGAGTGACCTTGCTGGCGGATGTGGACCAAGGACGACAAGTTTCTCTTGATCTATGGGAGATATAGAACATGACCGAGAAGAAAGTCTAGAACACCAGGCAATTTAAGCCTGATTGTGGAAAGCCCTGATGGCTTGATTTTTGACTGATCTGCAAAGTATACTATTCCATCAACATTGTCAGTGAAATCTTCAAAAAAATATTTTCTATGAGTCATGTGACAGGTTGCTCCTGAATCAAGAAACCAATCATTTTTCCAGGAAGCAAGTGAAGTATTAAACAAATCTTCATTTACTCCAACGTTACATTGTGCCTCAACATAGTGAGCGAATTCAGGTGCTTTACCTTTGTCTATATCATCAGTTTTACCTTTCTGTTGGTTTCTTCTCTGCTCAATTTTTTCCCATGGTAGCTTGCAGGTGGATGCATCATGCGATCCATTTCTTTTGCACTGAATACAGTGCAAATCTGCCTTTTCTCCTTGAGAATGTCTGCCCCCCTGCCTCTGAAATATCTTCCTCTTCCTCTTCGTCCACCTCTTCCTCTTGTAGAATCTTGAACAGGATGTTTTGCTTTATGAGCAAGGCATACAGTCTCTTTGAAGACGCAGGGGTTGTCTTCTTTGCAAAATATTTTTCTCTTTCAGCAAACTTTTTCACAACAGAGTCAAAGGTTACATCTTTGAGTTTTCCATTTTCTTGCAATGACTCAAGATAATTGGAGTATGTAGGATAAAGTGCCTTGAGAAAATAAATAATACGGATATCCATCTCAACCTTAGTGGATTTGATATCATGCATTATAGAATTTATTTGAGATGCAAGAGCAAGAGGATCATTATTTTGCAGTTCAAGAGTGAAGAGTTTAATCATGAGTTGGACAACTTCAAGTGCAGAATGTGAGTCATAGAGTTCTTTCAACTTTTGTAAAGCTTCAAAGGCAGTTGAATATGATGAAATATGGCAACTCACCTCTTTATTTATAGATGCTACGATTAATGCATAAGCTTTGTTGTTCTTGTTTTCCCAAATGGCAAGCTCTTTGTCTGAGGTAGGCTTTTCTGGGTCATTGTCTCCTTCCCCGACACACACTCCTTTCCAAAACTCATTGAAGATGAGGGTGTGCTATATCATCTGGGACAAATCAGCATAGTTCTCCTTGCCACTGAGAACTATTCCTACCATAGAGATGATTGAATGCATTCTGTCAAAAAAAAGCTTCTGCTGACAGAAAAAATACTTCTGCTAAAAAATTTTATGGTAAACAATTTTGGTTGTTTGATTTATATCACAGTCACCAATCAATCATTCTCCACGAGATCTACAAAGTTGGAGCAGCAACGACATCAACCTCGAGCTCTACAAAGTTGGAGCAGCAACAACATCACAATTTCAAAGCTCACTGAAAAGAAAAAAAACACCATAAATCCCTTTGATTCTCTTAGACCTTGAATCCAGTAAAAATATAGCAGATTTAAAGTGCTGGATAGTGTTTAAAAATATGAGACAGTGTTTAAACAATACACACTAAAAATGTGCTTCCCAATCTAAAAATTGCGTTGCACATTTCCATGCATTTTAAAGACACACTAAACCAACCCCAAATCGGAGGCAGTAATCTTTAAATCATATCGATTGGTATATATTTAATACCACCATTCCAACCCTATCCGACAGAGGCACTCTACAACGCTCGGGCTTCTTATAACTACAAAACCACTACCAAAAACAAAAGCAGTTTTCAAACTGCGCAACCACTCAAACTGGAATATGGGACAGTGTTAAGTTGTGAACATGCCATCCAAAGCCAATAGAATGAGTCACTCTTAATTCCAAATCCGCAAATGTATACCATATTCAATGCATTTGAATGGAAAAGCAGAAACAGTTTTTCAGGAAAACGTATAGCATATACAAGCGCATACCAAACGCATACCAAACGCTATGAGAAGTTACCATATACCAAACAGCGCGTTCAACCAGCGTTAGACACAATTGAACTGGGACATTTTTTCCTGCGTGGAGACACCATAGAATAGGTATGGACAACGTTTCCTGCATGGAGGCACCATAGAATAGGTATGAAGAGGTACGGAGGCACCAAGCGTTAATACCTTTGATACCACTGTTGGACAGTGTTAATACCAATAATATAGCATTGATAGAACTTGGACAACGTTAATATCAATAATACAACGTTGACAGAACTTGGATAGTGTTAATATCAATAATAGCTCTGATTCAATACAAATGTTGAGACCACAATTCATAAACGCAGATATATAACAGTGTTTATGTAAAAACATTGTTTAAACAACGTTCCACGGCCACAGGCATGGTGCTCTGCTGTTGGAATGAGAAACAAGTTGAGTACGACTTCGTCCTGGTCGGTCTCCCTACTGGTGCTCACAAGAAAACCGCATATTCACTGGACTTGAAACGGAAACGAGGTGAGTATGAAACGTTTATGTTAGGACCGCCATAGAGCAATCAATGTATTCAGAAGAACAGGCAGAGGAACGTTTCATTGTCAGGCACAGGCTAGGGTTGAAACTCATAGTGAGTCCATGTGTATAGCACATAGCAACAAATGGAACTCACACAAAATGAATATATTAAACACTGACTGAGATTTTGCAGGGATATGATAGACATGTCAGCCTGCAGAACATAAGAAGAATATGAGCAGAATATGCAGGAAGGAGTTACAAAGAACAAGAACTAAAAAGGATTTGGCTCCGATACCATGTCAGGCCAGGAGTAACTCTAGTTTGGCAGAAAACTGATTCATGAATTATTCCATAGGTAACCCATTATTATATACAATAGGGAGTGATTGTTCAGTTCATCTCTCGATGTCTGTTCACCTTCCCAATTAATTTTATTTACATAAAATTCCCAATCATGAAGATTAGGTGTCAACAATCACCTCAGGGATATTAAAAACTTTATTGTGTACGCATATCTTCGATGTAATTTCCTTGTTGGTAATGTGTTTTCTGAGGTTACACTTCAACTAATTCATGAACTAGATGGGCACATGCAAGTGGTGCTGCCAAATCTAGATGAAAGACTTTACCTTCCTCGAGAAGGCATTTTCAACAAATTGGGAATCTGGTCTTGTTTTATAGCAACCTATCAATGAAAAACAAGTGGAAGGCATGTCTAAAAATTGGAAAATGTTCCATCTTCCCATTCATTGGTAAACCCTATGAAAAATAACACACCTTGTCGATGTGAATAGAAACATGTTCATCTTCAAATGATGATAGCCCCCCATATGTCCATGTTCTAGGAAACATCATATTAATTAAGTTTAATATCAATTCTTAACCCAATATATGCTTATTACATGTTTTTTATATTAAAATAATAATTTCAAGCACAACATTAGTCACTGTGATAACAATATCTCCAAAATTCGAATAAAATTCAAAGCTAGGAATTGCTCAAAGAAAAGTGAGTTGTATTTAGTTCATTATATTGTCAGTAAAATGATCACTATTCAATTTATGATCCCACTCATATTTGTAGGTGTATAATACACTTCTACTTCAATGAGAAAATAAAAGGAATCCTACAGATCCTTAGTATCTTGTAAAACTCTCCACCAACAAGCTCAAAAGTACACACTAACTTTCACAATACCTAAATTAGATAAGTGTGTGGTACATTAAATCTTGGAGAAAAACCAATAGTTTAGAGAAAAGTGGAAGGTTGAACCCCCTCGCCCCTTTGGTGGTTTTGGAATGAGAGGGCGAGGCCTCAGTTCATCTCAGCTATCAATTTTTAGGTGTCATATCAGCTCAAATCCCAATCGCACTCCCTACCCTTGTTAAATATTGAAAAACTAGGGGTGTCCACAATTTATAAGGGCCATCATATATTTTCTTGTTTCTCCATGCTTCCTCTATTTATCACTACTTAACATATCCAAATGCCTTGTATGATGACAATATTGTTCTTAGTCTCATGCATGCCTTAGTAATAAATAATAATAACTGTTAATTTTTTATTTGTTCATGATGCTTCCTTATGTCCCATTCAAAATCCATTTGTGTATTAGAAAATTGAAACCTCTTACCAAAAATTTAACAAAAGTACATTATATGAACAACAATGTAATTTAGGGCCACTCTACCACACATTTTCTCCTCTATCATTACAAAAAACATATATTTTTTAAACCACCAGTGTTGAGATAAGACTGCATATAACACCACAATGTTTCATATTCTTTACCTGATCTCTTTGAACAAGCCTTGTTCCAAATATTGAAAAAAAAATCGTATTAAGTTCTTTTAAAACAATATGCATCATGAAAAGGGGAACGAAGATGAGAGCAGGTAGGAACAGGTCACGGGTTTTCAGATCTAGGGTTTGAAGCTGGACAGAAGCAGGGTCACGATTGCAGAACTGTTCACGTCGGGACAGATCCTGACTGGTCAAATGGTAAACGAGGTTTCCATAGGGACCCCCACATACAAACAAGCAAACACCACACAGAAGAATAACAAAGAAGAGGAGCAGGAACACCCAGAGTACACAGCTATGCAGGAAGAAAATGAGGTAGAGGAAAATACACAAGAGAATATCATTGATAAACCTACTTAGGTTCCATGCAAACCCAGAGTAGCAGAAGTATTTACAGTGGAACTAACGGATCCTGAAATACAAGCCTACAGAGACCACATGACTGAGCATGCAGTGATCTGTAGATTTATGGGACTGTGGCCAATAGAACAAGCATTATGTCAATGGGTAAAACAACATTGGAAACCCAAAGGAGATGTCAGTCTGCATCTGGGAGCAAAAGGTTTCTTCACAACTCTGTTCTCCAATCTGGAAGATTTGTACAGAGTCTTTGATGGAGGCCCCTAATTCTTCGCTTCAGCGGGCCTCTACATGAAACCATGGAAACCTAATTTTGTACCAGAGAAGGAAACTTTCAAGAAGGTCCCAGTGTGGATCCGCCTCTTTGCGCTTCCAATAGACTATTGGGGTTTGGCCGCACTCAAACACATAGGTGACAAGTTAGGGACGTTTATCAAAGCTTCAGAAGCTACATTATAGATAATATACACTTCATGCGCTATGATCTGTGTGGAGATGGACGTTTCAGGAGCTTTGCATGAAGGTCTATGGTTAGAATACAGAGATGAGAACTACTTTCAAGCTATCGACTATGAGAAAATTTTGTTTCGTTGTAGAAAGTGCCATGAACATGGACACTTAATAAGGGAATTCCCTTTAAACAAGAAAAAGGGATACCAAACAAAGCAAGTGAAGCACAAGCTAACACAAGCAACACTTTTGAAGTAATGGAAAGTGAAAAGGATATAGAGAACCAGAATAAGGAGAACAAGAACTGTGAAGCAAATAAAGTAGCAACTGAAGCAGCAACCAAAGGAGCGGAAGAGGAAAATCGATACAGCAAAAAAATCAATCAGGAGGGCGCAGAAGAAGCAGATGAAGACTCAGAAGTGGTCACAAGTGATATAGGCAGTGAGGATATGGAACTCCAGGAGATTGCAGGGCTGGAAGGAGTCAATATACCGGACATGGTGGAAGATTGGAGGAAAAAAGGGGTGGAAAACATCTTGGAGGAGGAAATCTGGAAAATCAATGCAGTTATCATAGCCAAGCAAAAGGCCGAAATGGAAATGCATCACAGAAAGCTGGGAGTAGTAAAAGGAAAAGGAGCTAGAACGAAGAGTGTACTTCAAACAACTTCTAGCTCAACTCAGAAGAAGAAAAGAGGGCACAGAACAAACAGTCAAGTACTTCAGGAAATGGGATATATGCTCATAAACTCGCGTAAGATGAAAGCTCTTGATGCCTTCTCTTTTGGTCCTTAAATCTCAGCGTTTTAAAATGAAAGTCTTCTCATGGAATGTTAGAGGGCTCAATGGCCAAACAAAACAAAGATTGTTAAAAAGGAAAGTCGAAAAGGAAAAGTCAGATTTAATTTTTGTGCAAGAAACTAAATGTGCAAATAACACTATTCAAATTGTAAACAGGAGGCTAGGTAGAAGATTGGAACATATGAGTATACGTAGTCAGGGATGGGAGGGAGGTGTAGTAACATGGTGGAATCCTCATGTCCTCAAAATCCTTTCCTCAGAAGCATCCAAACAGTTTTTAGCCTTAGAATGTCAAGTAATAGGAAACTCGGACATCTATTTATGCATCAATGTCTACGGGCCTCAAAAATTAGAAGAAAAACTCAACTTAATAAATTTGCTAATGAAGCTAAATCAGAGGTATCCCAGAGCAACGGTTATCATAGGAGGCGAATTTAATATGATAACCTCGCTTTCGGAAAAAAAGGGAGGAATCAGAAAGCTAAACAAGGATTCTGAAGCTTTTGTAGAGTACATAATGTTAGTAAGATTGGTCGATATTCAGCCCAGGAATGGGGCTTACACTTGGAACAACAGAAGGGGCGGGGAAAGACAGATTGATTCCATGTGAAGAGTGAAGGTGAAGTGATGGTGAAGTGTCCATCCTAGGAGTAGAAATGACAATGTAGTATTGGGATTTTTTTTAACTATTGGAGGGAGGTGTGTTCATGTCCAAAGTAGCCATAGACTAGCAACCTTGAAGTGATCTGAAATTATCATAGACTAAAAAATGATGTAGAATTGATTAGCCATTAATTAATTGAATGTTAGTTGAAAACACAGAAATCAAGGAAAACTAATTGAGAAGAACACTTTAAGACAATTGATTAAGCATAAAATCATTACATAGTAGAAGTGAAAATAGTAAAAACACGACGATACTAGACAACAAAATTGGTGACGAAGTTTGTCCCTGATGGACTACATCTCTAGGTCCGCTTTCAAAATTAGCGACAATTTTTCTTATGAATGAGAAGAAGGTGTTGATTACAAAGAGAATTGATGAGTCTGAATATGCACATAGGCTCTTCTAATCACTGTCATCAGATAGCCCTCTCAGCTAGCTTTCCAATGCTACTTACGCTTTCCAAAAACGATATCGAATGCTCCTGGAACACTGAAAACAACACCACCTATGTCCTCGAGAATCTACATACAAAAGTAAAAAACCACTCTAGTCCCCTTCAATGAACAAAATTGTACATTTAACATTCACCAGTTAAATACGACGCCCCTCAGGCTCATATAGGCGTGAATGGATTGTTTTGGATGTTTAGGAATCAGTCTTGTAGCAAAGGGACACCTTTAGTCCTTGTCATAAGGTGGTGGAATTAGTTTTTCATAAAAAAAGCAGCAAAAACACATTGTTAAACAATATAATAAACAAAACTGTATACTGTTTGCTAACTAGGCAGGCTTGACTAACTGTCCACATGTGAACATGTGGATGTTCTACGGTCTTGTCGTAAGCCGCCACCTTGCACGTCAAGCCTAATGGTTGTAGTGAACTAAACTACATGTGACAACCATTGTAGTTTTCGTTGAATTCTAACTCTGCGATTTCTACGATGCGGTTACCTCGAAATGCTAACCTCCTCTACCCACTCACATGACACAATACATACATGGTTTCCGTAGCAGTTAGTGGCATGGTCTACTCTAACGGATTATAACATGTCTGTTAAGCTTCGCTTGTCCATTTACATGATGACTGCCACAGTCATCTCCCTACACGGTTAAAGGACTAGGGTTAACTTCAAGGCAGGTGGTTTACACCTCTAATCACATCATCCCACTAGAGTCAGAGACTCTACATTGTCTAGCTCTGGCAGTTAAGACTGTTTATTTGATTTTGTAATTTTTTTGTATTGTTTCATAATGTCATTAGGTTGAGAGGTATTAGGTTAGGGTCTTAGGTTTATTTAACACATTGTTTGGAAGGTTTAGGGTTAGGAATTTAGGTGCTAGGTTTGTAACATGGCTTTTGGTAATGCGGTAGGTTCTTAGGTCTTTAGGATTTGAAATGTGATAATACATGGATTTAGCATAGGTTTATGACTTAGGTTTAGGATTTA
>APFE031417817.1:0-16144 GCA_000404065.3 Pinus taeda | reverse complement strand
CAATCGTTTAATGTTCTATCTGCACTTTACTTTATATATATGTGATTGCTAATCTGTGGAATATAATAAGAAAAAGAAGTAAATTGTTACAAGCATAGAACATACCATAAGTTAACAATGTCAATATGGCAATATTCAAGGAAGGAGACAGAGCCAAAGAAGAGGAGCCAAGTGGAGCACACAGAGTGCTTTAACACTATCCACAGCATAAACATGCATATGGCGGGAAAGACCTGTATATGCATTTAACACAAACAGAGCTATCGGAGGCGGAAGACTTAGACTCATGCAATTACACTAACGGAGTGAAAAAGGCAGAGTTTATATTGTATGAGCAGGTTACGTTATCGGGCTTGTAAAACCCATGTATGCATGCTTTAACGGTTGTTGAACACTGTTGAAAAAAGTTGGAGAAATTGCTGAAACACCAATTTCTCCGTTGCTGAAACACCGACACTTGTAAAAAAGTTGTCGATACACCAATTTCGGCGTTGCCGAAACACCAATTTCTCCGGGACGACATTATATTTTCAGCACATCATAAACATGAGGAAGCTAAAGCGAATGGAGGAGGGAAGCCAGAAGGTCGAGCGAGTGATGAGGAAGCCGAAGCTCAAGCGAGCAAGGAGGAAGCCAAAGAGCCATTGAGTAAGCGGAAACGAATGGACAAAGGCATGAGAATGTATAAAACAGTAAAAACTGAGAACTGTTGTCGCTGTTGGCATAGTAAAGAACCAAAGTGTGAGGTAGTAAAAGCAGCAGAGGCTGTAGAGGCAGTAGGAGCAGCAGAGGCAGGAGAGCAGGAGTGAGACAATCTCAGTTGAATAGTGTGCAGCAGCATACCTATTTATACCAAGGTTGGGTTGGAGCCCAAGAGGTTGGAGCCTCAGAACTGAACTGGACTGAAGTCATTGGGGGTAGGTGCTCCTAAGTGCAGAACCACTGCAAAACAGAGTTGGTGCTCTAGAGGTTGGAGCCTCACTGAAGTCCAAGCTGGAGCTTGGCAACTATTCACAATCAGATTTATACTTGTATTTATTTCATTGCGTTGTTTTGAGTTTTAATAAAAGCATTAATTTCAGCTGTTGATTTCTGTGTTCTATGTATACATACACATATCTATATATGTTGTTGGCAATCACTAGAACAATTAAAAAAAATAATATAAGAAAGATTGATTCACCCCCCTCTTAGTATTTCCAACAATTGGTATTAGAGCAGGCTTCTTCATACTAGCCTAAGAACTTGAAGAAGGATCCACAGCAATGATGAGAAATCACGAAGCATCAAGAAGACCTCCTTTGTTCGATGGCACTAACTTTGGTTTCCGGAAGAAAAAAATGACCTACTACTTAATGTCCCTTGGACCCGAAGTCTAGCATTTTGTTCAAAATGAATACAAAACGACTACCACTCTTCCAGCGGACCAAGACGAGAGGAAAGCCTACATCGCAAATGCAAAGGCCGTGAACTCCATCACTAGTGGAATCACTGATTCTAAGTTTACAAAAATCATGCACTGTACATCTGCCAAAGAAATGTGGGAGAAGCTAGTTAGCTTGTACGATGGAGACTCAAAAGTAAAAAAGGCAAAGCTTCAAACTCATCGAAGACAATTTGAAAGTTTGAGGATGGAAGATGAAGAAGACATTGCAGCATACCTCCTCCGAGTAGCTGAAGTGGTAAATTCCTTGAAAGGATTGGACGAAAAAGTTGAAGAAAGTACCATTGTTCAAAAGGTATTAAGGTCTCTTCCAGACAGATTTGACTCCAACATAAGCGCTATAGAAGAAGCAAAGGATCTAGATACCCTCAAAATGGATGAACTCCATGGAATTCTCACTGCCTATGAAATGAGGAAAGGTGGCCCAAGCTCCAAAGATGCAGCATTCAAGGCTTCAAAGTCAAAGAAGGGGAAAGAAAGGAATCACTGTAGTGATGAGTCTGATGTGGAATCCGAATTGGCTCAATTTGTACGAAAGCTGAAGAGAGGATCTAAGCTTAAAGGCAAGTATCCTCTTATCTGTTTTAAATGTGGTAAAATAGGTCATTATGCAGCAAAATGTCCTCATAAACATGACATTGATGATGAAGGAAATTCTAAAAGAATGGCACATAAAAAGAAAGGTTCAATAAGAAAAACTTCTTCTTCAAGCAAGATGAGTCTGATGAGGATGAGTTTATGGTCATCAAAAAGAAATCAGATGAGGAAAGTGATCATGATGAAAGCCAAGAAGCATTATTCATGGCACTTGCAGAAGATGATGAATCAAGGCTGGAATGAAATGTAGATGAACTGTTAATAAGCGCCATTGAAGAAAATGAGAAACTACGGAACAAAATCATTTCTCTCAAAGTGGAAACGAGGAAATAAGAAGGAGAGAAGATCTCTTGGAAGCAAAGCTTAAAGAAAAAGAAGTAACTTGTGAAGAACGCGAGGCCGAAATAGTGTCTTTGAGAAAGGAGTTGGAGCAAATTAAAAAGCGCTGTAAAAGCTCTCAAATACTTGAGACTATTTTGAAAAATCAAAAACCTCAACATGACAAGTCTGGAATAGGTTTCAAAGGAGAATCCTCAAGCACTAAGAATAGTGTGAAAAGCTATGTCAATGCACTTTCCTGCAATCCAAAAGATGAAAAAATATGTTATCAAAAGTTCATCCCAGACCCCAAGAATGAAGAGAGAATTACTCCAAAGAAGAATGTGGAGTCGAATCATGGACACTACAGCAAATACAAAACTGTACTCCACCAAGGGCCCATCACAAATCCGAAGAACGAGGGAGGAGTAATTCCTAGGATGGAAATTGACTCAAATTGTGGTTGCTTCAACAAGTACAAAACCATCTTTCTTTGACACTGCTTTCACTGTAAAAACTTCAGTCATCAAGCCAAACATTGTATGGCTCGCAGAAGTGAAGAGACAAATCTAAAGGACCGAATAATCAACTCATATGCCCCCAAAAGGCAAGGACAAATCAAAACGTTCAATCCATTTGATCCCTTGACCAAATTTGATCTGATTTGCTCTTTCTGCTACAATAATGGACACTATGAACAAGACTGCCCACTCAAAGGAAGAAAGACGAGTAGCAAGAACCTTAGCATGGACAAATGCGGCCTGGCTCTATATGCTCAAAATAATGAAAACCAGTGATTTGTAGATAGTGGCTGCTCTAGACACATGACAGGAGACAGAAGGAAGTTTGTCTCACTGAGCAAAAAGGAAGGGAATGTGTCCTTTGGAAGCGGATCAGGTAGAATTGCAGGAAAAGGAACAGTTACTCTGATCAATGGAAAAGGAAAAGCTCAAGATGCTCTGCTAGTTGACGGACTCAAACACAACCTCCTGAGTGTCAGCCAAATCTGTGATCAAGGACATAAGGTTGTTTTCAGCACCAAAGACTTTGAAATAAGGAACTCTGCCTCAGGGAAACTTGTGGCAAAAGGGGTGAGAACACCAAACAACATTTACATACTGAAGAAGATTCAAGAAAATAAATGCTACGTGAGTCAGACAAATGAGAGTTGGCTATGGCACAAGCGACTTGGACATACAAGCTTCGAAAATCTTATCAATATCAGCAAGATCAAAGTTGTACGAGACATCCCAAAACTATTCAAACCAAATCGGGGAGTATGTGGTCCTTGTCAACATGGAAAGCAGACCAGAACCAGTGACAAGACAAAGGAACACTATACATCGAAGCCCTTGGAGATCATCCACGCTGTGTGTGGGCCAACTAGAAATCAAGCACTCCAAGGAGAAAGGTACTTTGTGTTATTTGTTGATGATTATACTAGAATGTGTGGATATATTTCATAAATTATAAATCTGAAACTTTTGAGTGTTTTAAGAATCTAAAAGCCCTTGTAGAAAATGAAAAAGATTCAAAAATTAAGGGCCTTAGAACAGACAGAGGAGGAGAATTCACATCAAACGAGTTTAATGAGTTATGTAACATTTATGGAATTAAAAGAGAATTCTCGGCTGCCAGAACACCTCAGCAAAATGGGGTAGTTGAAAGAAGAAACCGAACAGTCCAAGAAATGGTGAGAACTATGCTATTAGCAGTAGACTTACAGCCTAGATTCTGGAGAGAAACAGTAGGGATAGCTGTCTATACACTAAATCGAACTCAATTAAGACCAAATTGTGAAAAAACTCCTTATGAGCTATGGAACAGAAGACCTACTTCGGTGAAGTATTTCAAGATTTTTGGAAGCAAGTGCTTCATAAAAATAAATGATGGTTCACCAGGAAAGTTTGATTCTCGGGTTGATGAAGGGATATTTCTTAGATACTCTACACGGAGCAAGGCTTACAAGTGCTACAATTATCAACTGAAGAAAATAGTGGAAAGCATTAATGTAAAGGTTGATGAAGAACTTCCAGTAAAGGAAATTGAAGAACATGAAGATGACTTTCTCCTTGAAGAAGAAGAACCTAAAGAAGAAGAGATAGATGATGAAGAAGAAGAAGAGAAAAGAGAACCACCTCATACCCCTTCAAAGATGAAGTATGTCGAAAGATATCATCCAGAAGAACAAATCATTGGCGATAGAGATGAAGGTGTGCAGACCCAAAGAAGGATAACAACCTCGCCCAAGAGAAAAGTCATTGCCCTCCTATCTATGATAGAACCAGAAACATTTGCAAAAGCAAGGATCCTCATTGGGTAAAAGCCATGGAAGAAGAAATGTCCCAAATTGAGAAGAACAAGACATGGGAGCTGGTACCTCGTCCAAAGGACAAAAACATAATAGGAACCAAATGGGTGTTCAAAAATAAAATGAATGAGGAAGGACAGGTTATCAGAAACAAGGCAAGACTTGTCTGCAAAGGCTATTCACAAATTTGAAGGAATTGACTTTGAAGAGACATTTGCACCAGTGGCCCGTATGGAAGCTATCAGGATGTTCTTAGCATTTGCTTTGCTCAAAAGGATTCAAAATCTATCAAATGGACGTGAAATCAGCATTTCTAAATGGGGAACTCAAAGAGGAAGTCTACATGGAGCAGCCAGAAGGTTTTGATCTGACAGCAGGAAAGGACCTAGTCTGTAAGTTGGAAAAGGCTTTATATGGATTGAAACAAGCTCCTAGAGGTTGGTATGCAAGATTGGATCACTACCTACAACAACAAGGCTTCAAAAAGGGAGTGGCTAGAAGTAATCTATACATAAAGACAGATCAAGGTAAGTTACTAGCTGCTCTTGTTTATGTCGATGATCTGATTTTTGCTAGTAATAATGATGAAATGAACCATGAATTTTCTCAAAACATGTCAAAAGAGTTTGAGATGTCAATGATAGGAGAGTTGTCCCACTTCCTTGGACTTCAAATATCTCAAACCAGAGTAGGATTGTGTATATCTAAAACCAAATATCTAAAAGACATGCTCAAAAAATATGGAATGGAGGACTGTGCACCCATGAGCACACCTATGACCACAAACTGCAAACTAAGCAAAGATGATGACTCCCCTCTAGTGGATGCAACTCATTACAGGTCAATGATCGGAGCCCTTCTATACTTAACAGCTACAAGACCAGACATAATGCAAGCAGTAGGAATGGTGCGAAGATTTCAATCTGCTCCCAAACAATCCCATTTATTAGCTGTAAAAAGAATTCTCAGATATCTGAAGGGAACTTCTGATTTCGGTCTTTGGTACCCAAAGAACTCAACACTGACTGTAACTGCATACACCGATGTTGATTGGGCTGGAAGTATAGATGATCGAAAAAGTACTAGTGGAAATGCATTCTTCCTAGGAGACTGTTTGGTATCCTGGCTCAGCAAAAAACAGTCATCCATATCATTATCCACAGCCGAAGCCAAGTATATTGTTGCAGCAGACTGTTGTACTCAGATACTATGGATGAAGGAAGCTCTAAAAGATCTCGACATATGTACAAATCAACCAATTACTGTCTATTGTGACAACACAAGTGCTATCAGTCTCGGCAAAAATCTAGTGATGCACTCAAGAACAAAACACATACCAATCAAGTATCATTTCCTTCGTGAGCAAGTAGTTGAACAAAACATTGTCCTGGAATATATCAGTACTAAGGAGCAGATAGTTGATATTTTCACAAAACCTATTCCTCGAGAAGCATTTGAATATCTGCGTCAAAAGATGGGGGTTATTTCTTTATCATCACTCAAGTTCATTCATAAAGATGTAGTAGGGCAGGGGGAGCAGGTTGACAGGGGGAGTCTGTATGCATTCCTTTGCCATTGATGTCAAAGGGGGAGAAAGAGTAGAAGAATATTGCCATCAATAACAAAGGGGTAGATTGTTGGAGACAGATTGTCATTGATGTCAATATGGCAATATTCAAGGAAGGAGACAGAGCCAAAGAAGAGGAGCCAAGTGGAGCACACAGAGTGCTTTAACACTATCCACGGCATAAACATGCGTATGGCTAGAAAGACCTGTATATGCATTTAACGCAAACAGAGCTACCGAAGGCAGAAGACTTAGACTCATATGCAAATACACTGACGGAGTGAAAAAGGCAGAGTTTATATTGTATGAGCAGGTTACGTTATCGGGCTTGTAAAACCCATGTATGCATGCTTTAACAGTTGTTGAACACTGTTGAAAAAAGTTGGAGAAATTGCTGAAACACCGATACTTGTAAAAAGGTTGCCGATACACCAATTTCGGTGTTGCTGAAACACCAATTTCTCCGCGACGACATTATATTTTCAGCACATCGTAAATATGAGGAAGCTAAAGCAAATGGAGGAGGGAAGCCAGAAGTTCGAGCGAGTGACGAGGAAGCCGAAGCTCAAGCAAGCGAGGAGGAAGCCAAAGAGCCATTGAGTAAGCGGAAACGAATGGACAAAGGCATGAGAATGTATAAAACAGTAAAAACTGAGAACTGTTGTTGTTGTTGGCATAGTGAAGAACCAGAGTGTGAGGTAGTAAAAGCAGCAGAGGCTGTAGAGGCAGTAGGAGCAACAGAGGCAGGAGAGCAGGAGTGAGACAATCTTAGTTGAATAATGTGCAACAGCGTACCTGTTTATACCAAGGTTGGGTTGGAGCCCAAGAGGTTGGAGCCTCAGAACTGAACTGGACTGAAGTCATTGGGAGTAGGTGCTCCTAAGTGCAGAACCACTGCAAAACAGAGTTGGTGCTCTGGAGGTTGGAGCCTCACTGAAGTCCAAGTTGGAGCTTGGCAACTATTCACAATCAGATTTATACTTGTATTTATTTCATTGCACTGTTTTGAGTTTTAATAAAAGCATTAATTTCAGCTGTTGATTTTTGTGTTCTGTGTATTCATACACATATCTATATATGTTGTTGGCAATCACTAGAACAATTAAAAAAAATAATAAGAAATATTGATTCACCCCCCTCTCAGTATTTCCAACAAATAAGAAGATTAATGCTCTAAAGGATAATTGGGTTGAATTTGTTGCATAAGATAAGCTTGTTGCTCTCATAAATTTGCTCTTGCTCTTTTAATGTCATTAACATCGATTAAAGAGTAACATCATTGAGCATTTCATCATTTTCTAAAGTTGCCAGGTGGTTCTAATTGCAAGCATTCTTACATATCATTGGTTATCAAGTTAGTGAATGTTTTGTTCATTGACATTGAAAAGCATTAGTACATTATATTGTCTAAAGGATTGCTAGCACTTTGTGACATTGGTTCTAAAGGAATAATATTGCTTGTCATTTTTAAATGCTTTCATTGCTTTTCATTATCTTATTGAGATAAGTGTTCTTGAAAATAAATGTACTAACGTATTGTTTTGCAAGTGAGCAATACATCTAAGAATCATAATCTTGCAATATTGTAACTCACTCTTAAAGCACTTGATTGATCTCTGATGAGCCTCATCATTGGGTAATCATATGGAACTCCATTCACCTCCTAGATTAGTCAAACCAACTCTTCTCACAACTTATTACATGTTTTGATTATATTTTGCTTAATGAGATGAGTTAAAGTGAGATATTATGCCTAGTGGACTCATGTGCATTGAATGCAGGTTTGTGAGAGAAAATCAGGGAATTTTGGCAAGATTAAGCGCTGAAACTCGAATGGGACAAGGAAAGAGAGATTGTAGGAGGTAAATCCTCCTCATTCACTCCTCCCTCATTCAAATATTCCTCCATCAGTCACACCAGCTCGGAGTACAAGCAGCCAAGTCATGAAGATCAAAAGGTAGCCGAGCAAGTGATAGTTAAAGACTTAGCTCATCTCGATTTTCGGAGTCGAGCCTCCCTAGATTTAAGGAATTCGTTGGAGACTTCAATTGTATAAATAAAGAGGCTTAGAGCCTCATTAGGATTCGAATTTTTGTTGTAAAAACACTAGTTATTTTTGAGCTCCAAACTTGTGGAAGACATTGCTATGTAAATTTTTGTTTTGATATTGAGAATGATCTTTTTCATGATCCACTACTGACTTAACTCAGAGGGCTGAAGCTCTTGGGTTAGGGCCCAACCTTAGCAGCAAAAGCTCCTCTTCTTTTATCTGTATGCTTCGATTAGTTTCATAGATTCATGGTTAAATTGTCCTTAGAAGTATTTCTTTGCAAGTGTAGATTTGATTAGTTTGGTTATTAGTTTGCTTCCATTTGTGCTTTACTTCAGCAGTAAGTTAGAAGGGATAAAAGGAGCATCAAAAAGTTGTCAGTAGGTGTCTTGGCCTCACTTCTTCCTTCAAGGATCATGATTTGAAGAAAGGACCCCCATGCAGCCTCCAAAAAGACGGAATTCTACTTTCTCATCGAATTTAGAGTTACTTGTGCCTAAGCCAGCATTTAATCAGTTTGCAAGTGTAGGATTTCATTACCATTTCCTCCATTTTTAGTCTTACAGTAGATCTCATCAATGATTCCATTTTATTCTGCAATTTCCCTCATGCATGAAATAGAAAACTAGCTCATTAAACTCTGTTTTTCTAGCTTAGCGAAATTCTTCTTATTTACATGATTTTTGGGCAAATATCATTGTTTGATGCAGTGCAGGAGTTTCAGAATTAGAGAAAGATCTCATAGCAAACAACCACCTTCCAACTTCATCCATCCATAATCATTCCTTGCTTTCCCTAAGACCTTCACCAATTTCATCATTTTACATGGAAACTTCTCTAAGCATGTTGAGCAAATCCACCTATCTCCCAACCTTGATTTTGAGTTCTAAGTGATCCTAGGCATTTTCTCACTCCATTCCACCCACCAACCACATTCCCAAGGCCTTCCATCACCTTCAGCACCCATCATTTTGCTCTCGGTTGTATCCTATAGAAGATAGGAAATCCTGTAGGTTTTTAGGACACCCTGTAGTGGCCTTTTTTGAGCCCGAATTGAAGGAAAACCTCCAAGAAGCCACACAAGGTCACCTAAGGATCTCCCAAACCTTCCAACCATCCACCAGCATCCCTAAGCCACCTACCACACCACCAAAAGATATTAGCTTTCACACTTGTTTTTCCATAAAAAGAATAAAAAGAAAAAAAACAGATTTATTTCAGTCCTTTACATGCACAATAGTGATGTTTGATGTTTTGAACTTCCATGCTTAGGACAGTAGCATTTCATACATGTTAGCTTGACATTCTTGTAAAGCATAGTTTCTCAGTAGTTAATTAGGAAATGGTGTGTTTTTAGCATTGGATTTCAGTCATTTTCCTTATTGTAGTAGACAAGCTTTCTCCTAGAGTAGATTTCTCTTTCTTTCATCAGTAATCAAGCTTCTTCTGAATCCATAGAAGTTTAGCTTGAAAACCCTAGTGGTCTCTCGCCAGCTGAACAGTGACAAAAGGAAGAACTATCACTTTTACTTGTGTATACAACACTATCACCTCCAAGTTTGTAGGAACCTTGGGTTGATAAAGTAACATTGGTAGCCCTAGGAGTTGCAGCATTCTTGCTGCAATACTAGTGCTCATCACTTTTTGGTGTCGTTGCTGAGGAGGTGTCTGAGTAATATGTGGTTACTTCTTTCTTTCTTCCATTTCTTGTTTCTAATATTCTGCTAGTAGTTTCATTCTGCAAAAGTAATTTAGTTTGCTTCCTTTTCCATTTTGCAAATAAGATTTCAATCAAGCAGTTAATTTTTCATTCAGTCAGTAGTTTTCATTCAGTCTGCAATTTCAATTCTGCAATTATGTTCAAAGCTTGAAAAAACACAAAACACAACAAAAACATTTTTTTCACGCCTCGTAGGAATAGGGATAACTTAGGGAAATTTTTGCCAAATACCCCCACTGCTTCAAACAACTGACTTTCCCTCTTCTTCGGTGGCTGTGAACTGGAGGAACCCTTAGGTGAGCAACCAGAAATATTTGAAGAACCTATAGGGGAAGAAGAAGAAGAAAAACCCATTCCTACTAAACCAATGGCTGAAAACAGAAATGACAAAGGAAACAGGGAAAGAGTTGAGGGTGTCTTCCCCATCAAAGAAACCAATGGGGATACTAAGATGAAAATATAAGCCCCTCTGCCCTTCCTCATTTCCATGGCCTAACCTTAGAAGATCCAGACACTTTCTTATTTGAGTTTGTTGTCATATGTCGAACCTATGACTACACCAATGATGAGCAGAAGTTGAGACTATTTCCATCCACTCTCAAGGATGCAACTTTGTGTTGCTTCATGGGTTTACCCGGAGATAGCATCACAACTTGGGCTCAGATGCAGCAAGCTTTCAACAACAAGTATCGAGACTACTATAGCCTAGAGACACTAAAGAGGAAATTTTTAGGATGACCTTAGGCAATGATGAATCCCTAGAAGATTATGAAGAAAGATTCCATCTTAGCTACAAAAGGGCCAGGTGTACACTTGACCCCGAGTCACTAAAGCTAGTCTTGCTTAGAGGAGTGAGGAACGATCTTTTGGATACCCTAAACTTGTTAGCAGGAGGGGACAGCTACCAGTTACCTTATGAGGATATCAAGACTATCTTTAGAAACCATTCTAGGGCAGCTAGGAAAAAGGGTAGGGGTAGTCAACCTATGGTCAGTCCATCCTCTTCAATTCATCTATCAAAGGTGAAATTGGAAACATGCTGGAGGATTTCAAGAGTAAGATGTTGAAACCCTTGCCCTACAGATGGACACTATGCACATTAAGAGAAAACAGGAGGAAGCAGAAAGAGCCTTAGCCATTTTCTGCCCTAGATGCACCAGGAGGCACCCTAGGAACGAATGTTCATTGAATTCTATTGAGATCTTCTCAGTCTGTGAAGAAAACCACTCCGCAGACAAGTGCCCTTCTCTCCCTAGATTAAAAGTTGTATATCAAGGAGCTAAAGGGGTAACTGAACAGCTCTGCTACATAAACAAAGGAGACCTCATGGACCTAGGCCATACCAGTAAGGCATGCAAGGGTCATCCCATGCATATTACAACCCCAACTAGACCACATCCATACTTTCTTGGGGGCCCCATGCTCATCCTTCTTGGTCTACACCTCCTCCTTGGTCTTTTGTACATCAGTATCATTCCCAGCCAACTAACCAGTCATTTCAACCAGATGCTCCGCCACAACCTCAGTGGAACGCACCACTCCAGGGGTGGAGGCCCACATACAACAATGCTCCAGCTTTATTGCCTTCACCACCTGCTCAACCACATCTATTACACTCTGCTCCACCTAAACAACCCCAGATGTCTGCCCAGCCAAATCCAAACTCGAACAACAAATAGGCACAACAAGTATACAGAAGAGAGACATCCTATCCAACTTATGCTGTGGAAATTCAGGAAATCAACCTAAGATCTGGGAGAGTACTCCCGGACAACCAACCTCTACCTATACCTAGGGAGATTGAGGAAGAAAGAGAGGAAAGCATGCTTAAAGTAAATCCACCACCCTTTCCTAAGAGATTAACCCAACCACTCCAACCTACCCCAGAATTGAAAAACCTGTGTCAAAATTCCACTTCTCCAAGCTATTAAAGATGTACCTATTTAAAACAAGTTGATTAAAGAGATGTGCTTCAAGCATCTAGGGAGGTGAAGAAGAGATGCCCCTACCATTAATGTCATTGGACAATTGTCCGACTTAATGTTGGGGCAGGTAATCTATCTGAAGTATTTGGACCCTGGAATCCCTGTAATAGATGTGCACATCAACAGCACCATTGTCCCACACACTCTGATCAATCTTGGGGCTACCATTAATGTGATGACCAAGGACACCATGCTCAAGCTCAACCTCCAAGCTTCATTGAGAAAGACCACAACAGTTCTGCAACTAGCAAACCGCTCCACATTGACCCCTGAGGGGATTGTGGAGGATGTGATCGTCTCCATTGACTCTTGGAAATACCCTGTAGATTTCCTAGTTCTCCAACCTAACGCTAAGCTTACTGGTTACCCTCTCATCCTCGGGAGGCCCTAGTTAGCCACTATCGATGCCTACATTAGCTACAGAGCTGGAAATATGACTATCGAGAATGGGCATATGTCCAAGCAGTTAGTCCTATACCCTCCTGCTCAGCGATCTCTAGAACATGACTTACCTTAATGGCTGGAAGAGGAGGAAGATGAAGTTTATTCCGCCCAACTCTATACCTCAAAACCAGCCATGGGAGGGGGACAACAGGATGAAAATGATTTGATTGAACACATACTCCAAAGTCCAACTCCCAGTACATTGTCCTTAAAAGAAGTAGTAAATGAAACCTAGAACAACCATCAGATTGATCTATGCTTAGCCGATTACAACCCTATCCGTGTCAAAACCATAGAATTTGGCCCTGAGAGAACTTTGAAAATCAACCCATCTCTTTCTGTTCAGCGAGAAAAAAAGTTGTGCAACCTGCTAAAGGAACATCTAGATGCATTTGCTTGGAGTTACAAAGAAATGAAGGGAGTGCACCCCTCGGTGTGTACTCACCACATTTATATCAAAGAAGGTTGCAAGCCAATCCAGCAACCCCAAAAGAGGATGAATCCAACTCTTAAAGACATAGTCAAAGAAGAACTACAAAAGCTACTAGATGCAGGATTCATATACCCTATCTCAAACATTGAGTGGGTCTCTCCTTTGGTGTTGGTTCCAAAGAAAAATGGTAAATGGAGGATTTGTGTCGATTACTAGGAGTTAAACAAAGCCACAAAGAAGGACCATTTCCCTCTACCTATCATCGACCAAGTGTTAGATGGCCTGGCAAGGAAAAAGTTTCTCTTTCCTAGATGGATTCAGCAGGTACAATCAAATCTAGATCAGCCCGGAAGACCAGGATAAGACCACCTTCACTTGTCCTTGGGGTACTTTTGCCTATAGGGTCCTTCCTTTTTGGCCTATGCAATGCTCCTGTCACTTTCCAGAGAGAAGTCCTGAGTATCTTTGCCGAGTTAGTCCATGATGCGATAGAGATTTATATGGATGATTTTACACCTTATGGATGTGATTTTCAGGAGGCTCTATCCAACTTAGGTAAGGTGTTACACAAATGCATCGAAATGAATCTGTCTCTCAGTCCCGAAAAATGTGAATTCTTGATGACTGCAGGGACTGTGCTAGGTCATTCAATATCCCAGCAAGGACTGCAGGTGGACACAAACAAAATAGCTATCATCCAAAGGGTCCCACCTCCACAAATGCAGAGAGATGTCAGAAGTTTCCTAGGGTTAGCTGGATACTACCGAAGGTTTATAAAAGACTTCAGCAAGTTGGCTTCTCCTTTATTTGGGTTGTTGGACAAAGACTCTGAGTTTGTATGGTCAAAAAGTTGTCAAGAGGCCCTGGACACCTTCAAGGACAAGTTAACCACTGCACCGATTCTCAGAGGCCCAAATTGGGCCCTTCCTTTTCATATACATGTTGATGCCTCACACAAAGCCATAAGAGGAGCCCTAGGCCAGATAGATGAAAATTTTCCTTATGCCATTTACTTTATTAGTAAGAATCTGTCAAACGTTGAGCTAAACTACAGAGTGATAGAAAAGGAGCTCCTAGCTGTTGTGCTTTCATTGAACAAATTTAGGCATTATATTACAGACTATCAAACATTTGTACATACTGACCATGCTGTGTTCAAATATTTAATGAATAAACCTGATGTGAATGCCCGGATTATTAGATGGTTACTTTTATTACAGCAGTTTGATCTAACTATTGTTGATAAGCCTGGCAAGGAAAATGTAGTTGCATATTTTTTGTCCAGATTAACTTTGCCTGCAGGTGAGGAGGAATGGTTGATGATCAGCGACCGGATGAACACTTATTCGCCATTTCAGTTCTCTCTCCATGGTTTGCTGATATAGCAAACTGTTTGGTATCTGCACAGGGCTTTGACATCCTTCTGACCTGTCATGATTGGCCTTGTGGAGGTCACTTTGCAGCAAAGAGGACAACATTTAAAGTGTTACACGCTGGTTATTATTGGCCCACTCTTCATCAGTATGTGAAAAAATATACTAGCCAATTGATCAATGCCAAAGGATGGGAAAGCCTACTCCAAGAGATCTCTGCAACTTCAAGTGAATTTCGAGCCATTTGACAAATGGGGCATGGACTTCATTGCACCTATTGACCCTCCTTCCAAGCAAAGTAGTATATCATTGTGTGCACTGACTATCTGACTAAGTGGGCTAAAACCAAGGCAATTAAGGCAGTAACAGAGGAGAAGGTGGTTGATTTCTTAAGGGAGAATGTATTTTACAAGTTTGGGTACCCTAGAGAACTGGTCACTGATCAAGGCAGCCAATTTACCTCCAACATGATTGAAGACTTGCTAAGCCAGCACAAGATCAAGCATAGAACCTCCACTCCCTATCACCCACAAGCTAATGGGCAAGTGGAGGTGGCCAACAGAGCACTGGAGGGTATCCTGACCAAAGTGGTTAGCAGCAGCAGGAAAGATTGGGTAGATAGACTAGTTGAGGCCACCTAGGCCTATAATACCACCTGGAAAACCACCACTGGATTCACACCCTATGAGCTAGTCTATGGGAAAGAGGCCCTGCTGTCCATTGAGTTTGAGTATAATACATTGAGGATGGCAGCCCAACTAGATCTAGATCTCAGCAGCGCACAAAAAGAGAGATTGCTCTAATTAAATGCTTTAGATGAGTTCAAAATGTAGACCCTCCTATACACAGAGGTAACTCAAATTCAGAGGAAGATCTAGCATGATAAGAACATCAAGGATAAGCAATTTCAAGAAGGTGATTGGGCTTTGTTATATGACTCGAGATATAAAGACTTTAAGGGCAAGTTAAGGACACAATGGTTAGGGCCTTATGTTATAAAGAGATGTCATGATAATGATTTAGTGCAGATCAGAACCATAGATGCAGAGGCCATTCCTTTACTTGTTAATGGGCATAGAATGAAAATTTACAAAAGGCCATTGTCAAAGCAAGAGTTCGTTGATGGTATCAATAAAACAGTGATGGTGGTGGAGCAAGCCTCAGCTCCTGCCTCATCAAGTCACTAAGAAAAAGAAAAGAAAAGAGAAAAAAAATAAGGAGACTCAGGGGAAAACCTCCATGAGGAGCTTGAGTCCCACTATTGGGTTGAAAACCTCTTGGGGCAGCCCAATGGTGTCAAAAAAAAAAAAGAGAAATAAAAACATCTCTGGGTGAAAACCTCTCTTGAGGCGCCTCGGGCAAACAACTAGGATGAAAACCTCTTGGAGGCAAACTAGTTGTTTTCAAAAAATAAAATGAAAAAGAGAAAAGAAAAATCATGAAAAATTGGTTGCAGGTCAACAGGAGGACGATCAGAGAGCAAAGGAGAATCAAAAAGGACCTATTCCACTCATATTTTTATTTCTCCATTCATTATCCTTCATCATTCCACCATTCCTTTCATTTTTTTCACTCATTTGCCTCAGTTTGCAAGAGTACTATGTTTTATACAAGATTCCCTATAAACCTACAGGATGATACTGTAGGAATTACAATGGTTTGGGAATCCTAAAGGAAGTAACCCTAGGGCAAGGAAATGACCTACACATATCAAAAAATAGAATTCCTACATCACCACTTCATTACCATACCTCTCTCCCCCTTGATCACGCCTGCATTCATCATTAAAAAAATCAGTTTTCAAAAAATTTACAGTCTTCAAGAAAAAACACAGAGGAAAAAATGAGACAAAGAGCAAAAGGGAACAGCACCTGAAGGTTATTTCTCATTATTCACACACCC
>APFE031417803.1:175574-195222 GCA_000404065.3 Pinus taeda | reverse complement strand
AGGATATTACAGTGGATTTGCTGTAGGTTGTGTCTATTCATTTTGCTGGATAATAGAAAGGAAGGACTGGCTGTTCGGGGTGGACGTAGCCCAAACTGGGTGAACCACATATATCTGTGTCTCTCTTGTTTTGTGCATTTTATGTGTTTATATTTCTGCAATATTTTATGTGTTCCATTGCTCTGTAATATTTAATATTCTAACAACCCTCACATACCGTCAAGGCATGTGTCTACTCTAACCATGTCAAATTTCGACTCATACAGGAACAATTTGAAAAAATTTCAACATTGGCCCCATTCACTACTCACCATGCCGTGTCAATGGATGACATTGTTGATGGGGATGTTGGAAGACATTCCAGGACATTTCAAAAGAGTTTTGACAAATATTCCATATATGGGAATAATGAATGATGACAATGAGACTGCATGATGAACGTTGATGCAAACGTGGATGATCTTAAAGATTATGCAGGGATATCAAGCATCCTTGAGTCTTCAAACCCTCGCATACTATCAAGGCACATGTCTAGTCTAACCATGTCAAATTTCGATGCATACAAGAATAGTTTGAAGAAATTTCAACATTGCCCCCCTTCACTGCTCACTGTGTGACATCGATGGATGACATTGGTGATGGGCGTGTTGGAAGACGTTCCATTACATTTCAACAATTTGGATAAATTCCTAAATCCGCTAACCCCTAAGTCTGCACTGACCTTTAAATCCTTAAGCCCTAATTCCTTAAGTACCCTTAATCCCTCAACCCTAGTTAATCACTAATCCCTTAACGTAAAAGCCCTAAATCCCCTAACCCCTAAGCCATCGACCCTTAAACACTTAAGCCCTAATCCCTAATCCCTTAATCCATAAACCCCTATGCCCTAAGCATAACTTAAACATTAATCCCTTAAGCCATAATCCCTAAGCCATTAACCATTAAAATACTTAACCCATAAGCACCAAATCCCTTCGCTCTTGACCCTTAATCCCTTAAACCTTAACCCCTAATCCCTGAACCCTTAATCCTTGTACCCCAAATCTTTAAATCCCATAATCCTCAAAGCCCCTATCCACTTAATTCAGAACTCCTCAATTAATTAACTATTTAGGCACACCTGGTGCTAAAAAGGGAGGTAACCAAGGCATTAATTTAGGTGCCAAAAAAGGAGCTAAATATGACACTATTTAGGGGGGGAATTATGGTGTTATTTATGGTGCTATTTACGTCACTTTTTCCAGCACTATTTATGGCTCTATTTCCGACTTTATTTCTATTATTGATACAACACTATTTTCGACACTATTATTGCCTAATTTAACGCCTAAATGTTTTGGCTAGTGCAAAAAACGACAAACAATAGCGCCATCCTGATAAATAACGTTGATTTTTTAAAAAAATGGAGAAAAATACACTAAAACTGTCCTTGGAAGCAAAAAAGGGAGTTAATCATAGGGGCTTTTTGTAGTGCATCTCCACCCCCAACCCTTGGGATTTCCTAAGACCACCTCACCCAGTTCAAAATCCTTCTGGCAATACAAAGCTTAATCAAGGATGAATCCCATCACAACACGGCTATCCAAGAAATGGCAAGGCAAGGCTAAAACCACTATCAAACTAGACAAAACCCATGCCATTGACAACAAATGAACCAAATAAACAAATGCATGTACCGTGCATTCACACCTGAATTAGGAAATCACACATGCAATCTGTTCCCTGCAAAATCCTCCTCCTGAAGCTGCTAATCCAACATTCTTTTACTTTCCCTTGCTTTTCCTTTGATTTTCCTTTACTTTCCTTTGCCTTCCCTTGCTTACTTGCTCCAAATCCAAGTGAATGTTAGAATTCTCTAAGAATACTCAATGTGTATGATCAAGAGCCAAAATTGTGTTTGAAATATGTTGTCAATGATGGCAAAGTCAAAGGCAAAAGCATTACAACTGGTAAAGGCAATGGAAAATGGTTGCAAAGGAAATTAGAAGGTGTAGAGACATTGGAGCCAGTCCTTGTGTAAAAAATCATCTCAGATTTAGGTGAAACTCACTTAGCTCGGAAGATCTCTAAAATAACTTTCCAATGGTATGTAGAAGTTTGAAAATGGCCTCTTCGTTCAAAAGATAGAGCCAGTCAAAGTTGCTTGACTCAAGTCAAAGTTAATAGAGTTAAAGAGGTGAATGAAGGAATCTTGGCGCATAGCCAAAGTTGGTAGAAGTGCCAAACCCAACAGTAAACCCTAGCAGAGAAAACAAAGGTGGATCAGGTGTATGTGGCATTAACAACAACATAGCGGGAAGCATTTATATTGGGTGTTGGTGGAGCCCATCCAGAGGTAGTACCCTGCTGGAATGGTTATGGTGCAAAAGTCTTAGCGCCGGGATGAATGGAGTGGGATGATGTCAAGTGATAACTTCATCCCATTAGACTTACCCAAGCCAGTGCACCCCGGAGATTGGAAAACAACGAACAAAATTTTAAGCGCCAGAAGATAGGATGTCAAGACAAGGTAGTAGATTAGAAACCAATGAGGATTCGAGCAGGAGTTCCCCACTACAACAACTCATCTCGTTGAGGGCGAGCCCAGAAAATTGGTTGGGGAGCACAAGGTTAAGTGTCGAGAGATAGGTGTTGGGCCATGCAACGACATTCCGACATCCCTATAGATGGAAGTCTTTTCAGGCCTCGAGGCATCGAGAGGTGGTTTCCCATACAATCGATCACATAGATCAACGATGGAGAAACACTTTGGGACCACTCCCCTTAATACCAAAAACCATAATGGATTGGTGTCAAGGCCAGTTTCTTAAACCTACTGGTTTTTTATTAACAAAGGAAATTGCTTGCAAAACAAAGATCTCAGGGACCATATATCTCTCCTCCAGTAGGACAAGTGGCAACATGAAATTGGCCCGGATGACATAACTGATGACGTCAATATTGGCCAATCAGCAGTTGAAACATGGCAATGATATTTGGCATTTTTGGGTACCCAAAGGGCCCATATTTTTGTGACGTGTGTGACCTATCACAAGCTGACACTCGGGATAGGTGACATCATCATGATGTCATCTCGACGAGTTCTTAATAATGCATAGAAGATGCACCAGGAAAGAGGCGTCGGGGTGAATAGGTGTCTGACTCAACTTGGAGAGATTTTTTATTGGATCTTGCTATAGCAGGAGGACCCCACTAAGACAACTCATCCCATAGGATAGATCTTGACGGGTTTGTTAACATAGCACAATGGAAGTGCCAGGCAATGAGTGCCAAGACATGAAGGATAGATAACTAAGGCAAGCAACACCAATCAAAGCACAAGCAGGTGGTTCTCATGGGACACGTAAATCCAGAAGATAGACTCAAATGGTTTATAAAGAGGGCATGAGGTAATGCGCAGGGATAAAAGGGGCTACGTGATAAGCTTTGACTCATGGTCATTTCACATAGAAATGAAACCAATGACACAAAGTTTATAGTGAATCACAAAGAATCTTAAGGAAGCTAAGCGATTGTTCATGGTCATTTCACGTATAAATTAGACCAATGGTGTGGAGCCATTAACAAATAATTTTGGCTTGCGAAGGGCTTAAACAGGCTAAGCGTTTAAAGCCTTGAACCGATAGTTGCAAAGACCTGGTCCTATGACAGGAAAGCAGGAAGGTGCTAACGCGAAAGGAGCTTAAGCTCAAAATTCAGCGAAACTATTAGTTTGGTAGCAAAATTGGTAGTTAAGCCAAAGATAACTATGAATAAAAATAGAAGAAGGCCAACTAAAACTTGTAAAAGGCTAGAATTTCTACAACTAGAGAAGTTAGGCAATTTAACCAACAAAAAATGATGATCAAGGTCAGAGAACTTATAGAGGACGTACATAAGGCTAGAATGAATAGGACAAAGGAAAAAATTGAAGATTCATGCAAATATTTGAAAGCAAGTTAACTAAAAGCTCCAATCCAAAAATATCATTCCATAAATCTTATAAGCAAAATTCGAGTAGCAAAATTAAGAGAAGGGGGGCAGAGAAAAGTGGGTGGATTAGAGGTTGTTGGTGCAACGTGATGCATAATGGTGATATGCATTGGAGGTGTATCAAAGACCAATCTTGGTATTTGAAAGGTGTTTTGAAAGATGCAAAGAAGTGCATTCGTGATTGGTGTTGGTACTGTTGGTGCATGTTTTCGTATCAGTAATCAGAGATTGCTGAAGATGTTTGCATCAATAACAAAATATTGTTGAAGGAGTTTGTATGGTAGCTTTGGTGAGTAGTTTCAGTGAGAAATATTTGTTCGATTGTGACATAAGTGGCTTATTGGTTCTATTTTGAAAATGGATGAAAGATGGATCAGTAGGGCCAACCAGTGGTAGCTTGTAGATTAGGGGTAATAGCTCCTTCTAGTGGGTGCTAGTAGATGAGTAGGGGCAAGAGTCCCTTACAACAAAGACTGATAAACAAGTAGGGGAAAGAGTCCCTTACAACAAAGACTAATAAACAAGTAGGGGCAAGAGTCCCTTCTAGTGAGTACTAGTAAATGAGCAGGGGAAACAGTCCCTTTCAGTGGTAGCTGATAAATGAGTAGAGATAGAAGTTCCTTTTGGTAGTAGCTGATAAACCTACAAGTAATAGCTTGTGGGGCAATGACGTAATCAAGTTGAAGCTTGTAATAAAAGGAAGATTGGAGTCTTGTGTATATGTAGCTCAAGTGCTTGATGTTTGTGATGTCATGTTCTGCATGATTGAGTTGTGGTGTTCATCCATGAATAATTTCTAAAGTGGTTGAAAAATATAGTTATTGAAAAATGTATAATTTGGACACACTACTGATTCACCCCCCTTCTCAGTAGCGTCATAGTTTCCAACAAACTCAACTAAAAAAAGCTGGGAAATTTTTCTCTGATGCCCTTTTATCATTGATGCCTCTCTTTTTCTTCATTTTCTTTTACTTTTCATCTAATTTCCCTTGCATGCAAATTTGTGTCTATTCATCTCCCTTTTCTCTTATTTTCCTTTATTTTCTCAATTGATTGCCAATTAATGCCTTTTTGCCTTTTTTAATTTCCTTAGCCATAATAAACCACAAGTGATGCCCAATACAATGTTTACCCAACATTCAAATTGGAATATATGTCCCATGACTTTTGTATTTTTTTTTCCCCTTTATTATCCTTTATTACATGAAACTTTAACTCGAGGCTATTACAAAACAATTCCTTCTCTTAATCTGGGAATTTTCTCCTTTGCGAAGAAGAATTTGACTACATTGAATGAAAGAGGATTAATTGGTAAGTTTACTAGCCCTTGCCCTAGCTATAATTATGTTTTAGAATGGGTATCTATTAATTGGGTAAATCATGAGCCCATTGGTATTTTCTATCGTAAAAGTAGTTATTGTACTTTTCTTTTCGAAAACGACGATAGAGATCAAATCTACAAATCTAAACCTTTTTTCATAGACACTAGATGAATGTTTCTCACCCATTGATCTTTAGATTTCAACTCCATGATGGAAATTTCTTCTGCACTAGTTTGGATTAGATTGTCATATATTCCCCTTGTTTACTAGGGTGAAGGTTTTTTCAAGGCTATATGATATAAATTGGGTCGATTTATTTCTACTGATGTAGATAAGGAGAATAACTTCTCTTATTCCATGATTTACGTTGACATGGATTTTTCAAAATGCCTTCCCAAGGTTATTCAACTTAACTTAGACAGTTGGTCCCATATTTAAACCCTAGATTATGAACAAGTTCCCTTTAATTGTAATTATTTCCATGAGTATGGGCACTTTGCAAAAAGTTGTGCTAAGGCTCTAACTTCTCAGCATTCTTCCAATGATGAGAAAGGAGCATTCAAACTGGTTACAAAAAAACACAAAAACAACTAACTAAGAGGAAACATGCTAGCAAGCATGGAACTCATCAACATCCTCCCTCCAATAATATATATGAAGTTTTGAAGTCCTAAGTGGTAGAAGTTATGGGTAATGAGGCCCACGTTGATAAATAATTCCCAGATAAAGTGTCTCCAAAGGTCCATCATTTAATTCATTTGTTGAGGAAAAGTCTTCATCCAAGGATATTGACAAAATCCTTATTACAGAAGTTGGAATGAAGGGCGAGGAGGAAATAAAACCCCACTCTTCTTCTTGTTCCTACTCAGACATGCTAAAAAATAATGTGTTCTCCCCCTCCTTTAACTAGAAGTAAGAAAAATCAAAACAAGAAAACCTTGAAATATGGTGTTGAGAACTCTCTTGCTCCCGTGGGTCTAATAGTGGGCCGATTTCTATCAAACCTTAGAAATGTTTTGTTTTGGCATCATCCTACACAATTTTTTTGTAAGATCTACTTATGTTCTCAAGAAACAGTAGGTGCAAGCTTTAGGTGGTCTAGTATTGGATCTTTGCCCCCCTTGTTTTTTTTGGCAAAATATGGGTTTTAGCTCCTTTTTTTTTTAGATTCATGGAAGAAATTTTCTTTGTAGTAGTCACTCTATACTTCCTTCGTGTTCTAGGTGATTTTTTTAAAGATGAGTGCTCTTTGATTTTATTATAATAAAGTGACAAATTACTAAGGAATTGAATTTGTAAGATATTATTATAATAAATTTGAATTTTATTGTTAACATAACGTTATGTACCGAAGAATTTATAATTTATAATTGATACTATTAATATAAGATTATAATGATTTTAAATTTTACTATTAATATAAACTTATATATTGAATAATTTAAGATCTCTTTGAAGGTTTTATAGTATGAAAAATCAAATATACATAGCAAAAAAATTTCGTTATTGGTCTTGCACTTGGGAAACTAAACCAATAGCATAAGTTTGAAATTTTCCTATTAAAAGTATCATGGATAACCATATTGCCTTTCAAACTAAAATTAAAAGTATGAACTAACATAAAATATAAACTTATAAAGATAAACATAATGGTTCCCTTGTGTTTCTCTTCAAATAGCTAGCTTGCTTGATGAGACTTCAGGAGGAGAATCCACCTGGAGAGGTGGTGGTTGTTCGTTATCCTTTTTAGAAGAAGAAATATCACAATTCCTAAATGCCTTTTCAAGCCTTGTGAATTTCTTGTTAAGCTTATCAACCTTTTCCACAATTTCAACCATGCAAATTATCAACTCTTGTTATGTGTTAGCTCTATCAATAAGAGCTCTAACCATTAGAGTTTTAATGTACCAGTATGGGTTGATCATCTACATGTAGGATGAGGCACAAGTCCTAGTAGAGTTTCCTACACCATGGATCCAATCTCTAGCTTCTCTTTCAACATGCTTGTTGAGAATAAGCCTTTTGCATTGTCGGACCTAGTCTTCCACTTTAGAAATGGCTATCTATACTACTTCAAGGATAATGCTTGTAAATCTATTTGCAATGGCACGTGCACAGTTCAACTAGCAATAAGAGGAGGGTAGTTGGAGGCCAAGGAGTGACCTAGTTGACCTATCTCCCTCCACAATGGGAGGTTGAAAATAAACATCTAGCCATGAGGCCATATAAATTATAAAAAGACACCCTAGGACAAGAGTCATGAGAGTGGAAAGTATAAAACAAATGACATAGAAAGGGGTGAGAGTCAGGGTCGAATGGGAGGGAAAACAAATGAAGGGACCAGGGAAAATAAATGTAAATACGAGAAGAAAAACTAGTAAGATAAGAGTCCAAAAGGGGAGGCCATATGGAAATGAATAATACACTGAGGCTTAAAAACCAACTGAGAACCCCATGTAATAAATCCCCACCAAGAATATCCAACCCACAGAGGGAAAACAAAACCCAAATTCCTAGAAAATGTTGATATAATCACATCTATGACTGAGGAGAATTTCAAAATGGAAAGGAAGAAAATTGTGAACTTGTGATTCTTTGCAGTTGTAGTGCACCTAAAGTGGCATGTTCTAAGCTAACTAGCTACTAGCGAAGAACAACTACCAACCCTACATCTAAAGCTAGCTCCATCCACCAACTCACATTGGTTCACCTAATTCCTAGAATTTTCTCTCCCAGGAATGGTTAGTCTACAAAGGACAACATTTTCCCACTAGATCTGCACAAATGGAAACCCCCATGCCACTATATAAATTGCGGGTTGCCTTTCCTTATCAGCCTTCACCCAATCAATTTGACCATATGCCATTGTTTGTCCAAATTCATTCATGATTACCACTCATTGGATCCTCAAGTCTACATGTAGGATGGGTTGTCCTTCTCGAGACTCCCATGCATCTACAACCATCACCTTCAACCTCTCTCACACACAATGCAAGTTATGTCGTAGTTGCAGGTGTACTATTAACCATGCAACTCTACCCATTTTCATTAATTTCTTCACACTCATTTCAATTAGTGTTGGTTCGCCCACCATATGAGTAACCTCCCAAGGGATGAATAATTTAAAATTTATAACTAATACCATTATTTGAAATTTTAAATGATAAAAACATATTTTTTAAAATTTTTTTATATATCAATATTTTTATATCTTTATTATATATATATTTTATTATAACAATTAAAAAACTTCATGTTATGCATGATTGGCCTTTGAGGAAGCTTTGACAACCGCTCTGCTCCTGATCTCCTGCTTTAATTGGTTCCCATGACCCCTCTGGAGTCCTCTAATGGGGGGAAAACCCCCTCCTTCTCCACCTGATCTAGCTGTAATTGCGATCCCGTATCTTATTTCATCTCTCAACCCACCCTGTGATCACCCCTCTATTTCCAGATTTGTTAAATGATTGAACTCCATATATGAGATTGATTAGCCTCTGGCCATTCCTTGCAAAGCATCTCTCTCCCTTACTAAGCGAGGAATGATCGAACAATTCACTGGTCTCTGGATCTCTCCTAAAGCTGTGCAAAAATGGATAAAGCGAAAATGGTCTCCAAAATTCATAGGAAAAATCTTAGCTCACTTTGCCGAAAGAGGATACTTCACCTTTTATTTTGAATCCAAGGAATACAAAGTGTTACACAATTTTTTGTCACTGTCCCTGTACTCCTCATTCCTCAATCCTAGAGGGCCTCCACAGTGACCCTTATGTGTTTTCCTATCATGAAGAACATGTCCTTACATCACTCTTCATCTGCAAAACATTTCCCTCTAAACTCAGTTTTCAAGACTGACGTTATCACTCAGTTTCTTCCCTGCGTTGATTTGTAGAGTCTAACATTGGGCCTAGTGTCGGACAATGCCGATAATCCATTCATGACCTGCGCCGACCCTCTTTTGGAAAGTTTTTAAAAATGGAGTCGAAGTTTCCAGGTCTAGAAGCTTCGTGAATGGAAGTCTGGTAAATGGTTAGTCGAGATAGAGCTGAGAGAAACTGTTTGGGCTCTTTTCCCCTATTAAAATGGAACAAACCAAAAGGAATAAGGCCTCTCCCATCATAAGAGGATCCATGTCCCCTCTCTCAAGCTATATAAACTTCTCCTTTTCCAACCTCAACTAGCTAATGAAAGGGTTGGAATAATTTGCAAAATCTTGATAGCCAAAACAACTCTTAAGAGCCTTAGCTTTCTAGTTTGTGCTTGTAAAGGGAGAATAAGCTTGTAGTTTGTTTGGTTTGGAGCAAAGAGGAAGAAGCCTTGAAATTCCATTGTTTGAGGGTGAATCATGAGATACTAATAGTGGTGCTGGAACCCAAACACATCGAAGGAAACCTGCAACGCTAAGGCGAAGGTTGTACTTTCCTTTTTGTCATAATAAGAGAACTGATATTTTGTTTCCTATATCAATTGCATATGCTATTTGGTAGCTTAAGACTCCTTAGCCTCTTAAGTAGGTTGAATATATTGTATGCTATCATGTATGCTTTGGTTTCTTGTCTATTTGTGTGAGGTTCTTTATTGACATTAAGGAGATGATCGCTAGAGCAAAGGCACAAGGACTTCATCAAACAATGATTAACGATACAAGAGGTAGGATCTTATCCATTCTCAACTAAGGGAACTTATGTCAGATTGTCTTGTTTGTGGCTATACCCTGTCCCCTGGGCTATAGGGATTATCTCTATCCGCAGAGAGAATCTTCCTCCTCCACAAATTGGTGACCACACTGGGGATCCATCCCTTTTTTTGGATTGTTTTTCATTTCATGATTTGTGACAAGTTTTCTCGTATCACTCTTTCTCTTTTGTAATTTGTACTTTCCATCATCTACTACTTTGATTCTTGAATTTAGAGTGACAGGTCTAGTTTTGTTTTGTGGAAATTTTTCTTTTTTCTTTGAATCCCTCAATCAACGCTGTTAATTTTCTAACAGTAGCACCGACCAACCCGAGTTTCTCTTGAACAGTCGCGCCACAACCCCTTATGGTGCTTGTTTCTAGTTAGATAGTCATGTCGATTCCTGTAGGTTAAAATCTGGGTTTCTCTTAAATCATTGCTAGTGTGTCTTGTCCTCATAGATTCTATTTCTTATCTTGTGTGCCTTTATTCTCCTTGGCTAGAATGCTTTGTTGGCTTGATTTGTTTGCTTGATTGGTTTGAGATTGTATTACTTGATTTTTTGAGTTTTTGGATGGTTTGTGTTCCTAGGGCATCTAGGTCATTGTCCATTCATTTTCTTATCTGTTCATCAAGTCAAATTGTTGGTTTGTTGCTTCATCAATTTCATGTTTTAGTCCTTGCATCTATATTGCTTTGGTTTCAATTGAACAAGTGAAAAAGTTTCGTTTTCTCTTCTCTTGTTGAACGTCTCTTTTCTCAGCATATATTACATTGCTCAGTTTGTTTTGATTGAATCTTTTCATATTTAGTTTGAAAGGAGTTATTTTTATCATAATTTTCATATGATTGATGTTTGGTTGTTTGGAAGTTTTCATTGAAATGTTTATGTGAAAGATTCATTTTAGCATTCCATTAAAGAAAATACATCATTCTAGTTTGTTTAATCGCTGTGTTGAATTAAGTAGCATCATTGAAAGCTAAAATTACATCATCATGGGCATTTGAAATGAAATGAGCTTCTTTTACTGTTAAAAGGACTAGTTGAAGTGCATTTGATAGGAAGAGTAGGAAGTGGAAAGAATTTTCATTATTTTGTTTTGGAAAGCGAAGTAGTGAAGGGTCATCGTACTTTTAGTTGCTTGTTTGTTGCATTGATTGTTTTCTCTTCTCTCAATTAGTGTAAGCATTCATCGAATTGAAAGGGTTTTGTCTCATATAGCTGCAAATAAGAGTTTTTCCAGGTAACATCGATAGGGCCTAAAAACTGGGACTTAATTTCAAGATAAACCTTTAAAATATATTCAATTAACCTAAGGCGCATTTAAAACTAAACACTCACATTTAGAGGTCTAGGCTAGAGATTTGTTTCAACATCTTTAAACCTAGCAACTGTCATTCGCTTCAGCATTAGACAACACTAGTACAAACTTGTGCTCCCCGTACCGTCGCGTATATAAAAGGAGACCCCACTAGATTTGCAATCCTTTGTCCACATGAAGCCGAGTCTGTCGCCTTGTAAACGTGATACACCGAACACAACATTCAGAGATATTTCCTGCTTGTACTTTTCGGTTCGCTGGGAGGTATTCTGCAGTTCACGGTTACCTAATAATCCCTTTTGCCTCGATTATACTGAGTAGTCATTTTGGTCTTTTTGACTCTTTAAATTTAAAAGATCATAGAGAACTTGTCCTTTCAAGCTCTTTCAAACAGAAAGTGACTAGAGTCATCTTTGCATTTTAATCGACTCTTAAAACATGAAAAGGCATCAGTCTGTTTCAACGTCTTAAATTTTTTTGCCCACGATCACATCACATTCCTGATAGTCTTATTCTGGACCACATCGTGAGTGTACCCTTAATATATTTTCAAGAAGCCTTGAAATTAATATCTCTTCTCTTTTGTTTGAGACAAAATCATTGTGGCTGAACCATCAGGTTTGCCTTGTTCCTCTTCCTCTCCTCCATCTGGAAGGTCATCTGGACAAGCTTTCCTTGAACTTCCGCAGTCACTTGAGGATTAAGGTGTTGAACTTGGGATTGTTCTAAGTGTTCAACCTTTGTCTTCTCATCTGCCTCCATTAGATACTGGGTCACCTTAAAAATCTGGTCCAGAATCCCCTGATAATCCTATCCAGACTCCCAAGAGTCCGTAGACTCTTAATTGTCTGCAAAGACTAGTTGCTTATCCACTGGACCCTTTTGTGGTATCTCCATAACATCCTTATATTCTGTACGATCAACTTGGTGTTCCATTGGAGTTGTCTCCTCATTCATCTTCAGCTCGTCGCTGGTTGTTTTCTATGGAGTTGCTGACGGTGCTAGAATTGCCAACATGTCAAGGGGACCTCCCTGGTAAGAAGTCCCAATTAGACCTCAGACTGTTTGGTGTAGGAGTCCTAGCAATGGGTCGTAAGGTAATGCCTTGACTGCGATGTCGCATAGAGGAAAGTAAGATAAATCTGTCAGTAGAAAGGGTGTGACTGATGCAGAGAGTCAAGGAATGTGTACGAGAGGTTCCAACACTTCAAAGGGATAGGAATGTGAAGGTGGGTTCTAGGTTGAAAGGGATTAGTCCGAACTTGGCTAGGAACACACCGCACAAAGTACATGCACAACTTTCGGAGGAGCAGTCCACTCAGATGCAACAGTCACAACATACAAGGTAAGATAACACGAACAACACTCATAGATCAGTCCGAGATGAGTGTGACGATTGATTTAGCAAGGTTCATGAGAAAGTTATGTGTGATGTTCGGCAGAGCAGTCGACACGGACGGTGATAACATTAACAACATATACAACACATTAACAACAAGATTCATATAATTGCATACAAATTAGTTCATATACAAGTACGTAAGTTAAACAACATATATCATTAAGGCAACCAGAACAATCCAACTACAATAACAACATATGCATGAAAATGTGCTGGCTCTTATTATTAAAGAAGTGTGAGTCACAATCATACAATACACCATGTAAACCTTCTAGCCCCAACAGTGGAACCTTACAGACACATCCACCTGCTCCTCCAAAGAGATGTAGTAGATCCGTGCAGTGGAGAAGCCAAGGCGCGTTACATTACTATCCAAGCCTTCTTCAAGATAGTCTTAGTAGAAGCTTGGATGACCAAAAGCCTTTACAATGATTTATGAGGGACTATTTATAGCAAAGGGTGGGGTGACCCTTGACATTCCCCTTTGTGACAGTTCAACTACCCTCATGACTCTTAACCTACTTTATGACTATTACATCCAACTGTTGACACTCAACTTACACTTGACATGAATCAATCATTACAATGCAAATGCACTCATGTGAGACAACATGGCTTGAGCAAGCCTTGCAAGACATCACTGAGACTCGGTCCGTTGTGGTGAGACCAACTCTTTGACATGCTTGTGATGGTGAAGCTGGTGAGATGATGCCAAGCTTGGTCATCTATGATGGTGTGCATGTACCTCATGGTGACATCTTGCTAAAGCAAACTCTTGCCTCCGTAGCAACCGGTGCATTGGTTCGACCCCTTCATCCAACTCGTCCGCTAACATGCACATGATCTTCTTGGATACGGTTGAACCGACAACACACTGATGCATAGTGTCCATGCTGATCTTCAAGTGTGTGTTGGTGGTCATGCACATCAACTTGCCAAAGTGCATGTTCAACCCTAGTTGGACTTGCTTCTTCTCTTCGTCTTGGTGAGTGTGTTGAATGGGTTGGATTGCATGTGTGTGCTCAATGACATGCATTCTGCTAGAGCCTTTGCATGCGACCAACAACACTTCTCACAATGTTTTCTCTTTGTCAGCTACTGGGATGGATCCTTAACTTGTACTGGCGCAGTTTCATCCATGAGTGCATGTTGTGTCCATTGCTGTTCCTGTTCCTGCTGCAACTCATTGGACTGTTTGTGCAACTTCATGTTCTTCCTGAGTTGTTGCTTCAACACAAGAAACTCCTTCTTTCTTCCATCTTCTGCCTTTACATGATCTTGATGTCGTGCTGTCATTTCATAGTCTGAGTCTCCAAAGTTTCTTTCATTATCAATGGATGTGCTTGATCTTGCAACTTTGCTCCACCTCTATGTTGTCAACAACCTTCCTCTTGCATTCACTGCGTTTGATTCATTTGCTGAATTTGGTATGTTTCCTTTAGCTATTGTTCATGATGTTGCCATTGTGATGCTACTGATTGATGTTCTTGTCCACAAACAACTTGATGTCTTCATGAGTAGGCAAGCTCATAGACACTTGATCGACTGCATCCCCAAGTGTGCTCTAAATGGTGTCTTTGTCTCTGCTCTCCTAGAAGCCATTGTACCTGTACTGCTGAGAGGCAGATGAACACCTATGACACTTGAAGACATGGAAACACTCATAGCAAGTAATCTATCAGTCGAAAACTAGAATGAACATGAGAACTACCTTGCAACATACTTGGGTGAATGATCATGAAGGTTGCGCAATTTCGACTGGGAGGTCGGGAGACCTACTGCCAAGACTGCATAAGGCACATTCTGGGCTATTGAGAGATTGACTGACTGCTGGAACTACACAATGCACAGTCCAATCTGGCTACTTACTGTTGGGATTGCGCATTGCGCAATCCCAGCTGGGAAGGACTGCTGGCCCAGGGACAGATTTGCGCAATTTCTTGAGCCAAGCAACCACTATCCTCTAGAAATGCGCAAAATAGTCCTAGATGCCAGTGTTGGGCAAGAATGCGCAAATATGGAGAGGAAGGTGAGCCTTCTTTTCCAAGATTGCACGATGCAGCCATGGTGAAAGCAAAGCTCGGGCCAAGGTTGGCTTGACTCGTCGACAGGCAACTGAAAGAAATTAAGTCAGTGAATGCATGGCGACACTAAGTGACAATAGAAGTGATAAATAGTGCATGAAAAACATGAATGGAAGATTCATCAAACATATCAACATGCATGTGGGTGAGGTCGTTTTCCGATTGGGCGAACGTCCATGCAAAACAGTTTCATGCATGTGACAACAATGAGATAGCAACAAAAATTGAAACAGAGCTAGGACAAGCTAGAATACATGTAAATGACAATAAGCGTTCAAAGAAATCAAGCAAACATCACTCGCACAAGCGAATACACAAAAAGCGACAAAAATGTAGCACAAGGCATGGGAGGCGAGCTTACCCTAAAACAAATGAGTTGAATGTGTTGATTACTCCTAGATGTGATGTGGGATGTCAGAGCTACAAGGTTGATGTGAGGAATGAGATCTGCAACATCTGGTTGATGAGTTTTGATAACATCAAGGTTGTGACGCGCATGCCACAAATCTAGGGGAAGCGACACTTGGTGGGAGGTTTCGGAATTACTCCTTGCATGTAACCTCCAATTGCTAAACATAGATCCCTGAAACAAGGGATGCCTTTGCATGCTACCTTGGGAGAAGTAGCCCCTTCATGCAAGTCTATCTTGCTCAGTCTCAAAGGGGAACCGGTCAACTCAGTTGCACATGCAAGAGAATGCTGGAGAAAAATGTGCATTTCTGGCTGGGTGATGTGCTGGCTGCCCAGGATATTTGCGCAATTTCTGGGCAGAGCAACTGACTGTTGCCTAGATTTGCGTAAATCCTGGGCTGAACATCCCACTTTTGGGAAAATTTGCGTAAATCCTATTGGGAGGGTTGGTTGGTAGTGTTGTGCAAACCTAGAGCCCAGCAGGCTGTTAGAGAGGATTGCACAATTCCTAGAGGGAAGGCTAGTTGTCCTCCAAAAATTCACAATTTTCAAGGGGAAGCTGCTCAGCCTGCAACTGGACCAAGTCTGGGTGAACAACCTATGAGGGGAATGGATCAAGCTGTGACCGACAGGCTACCTTTGTGCAAGAAAGACACTAAAGCTTGTGAACTTGACGAAGCAAGGCAAGCTGATGTGAAAGTTGGAAGGGAGGCTCCAAAACGAGGCTAAGGTAAAATTTTGGAGGTTGGTTGTAGCCGCTACAACACTTGGTGACACACTGGTAGAACTCCAGCTCTCTGAATGGACCTTGTTCATGAAAAGAAAGTCTAACACCTCTGGAAGTATTGTTCAATTTTCAGCTCATCTTGGTTTCATACTAACTTGATTGTAAGATGTAGCATCTGCCAAAGCCTTGGTCGATAGACACACATTCCAAGCCAAGGCAACATAGTTGTTTCAATTGGGGTTGAGGGGTATATAGGTGCATAAGAAATATAGTTGTCAGAGTCTTAGTTTCATCTCTGGTGTTGCTCCACTACCAGCAGGCATGGCCAACACCCTTTTGGAGTCACATAGGAACACAAGCATGGCTTCGCTGTTAGTGAGCCTAGTTAGTACCCCAACGGAGTTACTTGCATCACCTCCCCGCACAGGGAGCCTTTCTCTTGTTTCGCCTATTCATTTTTCATTTTGAATTTTTTGACTTTTCATTTTTTCATTTTTTACTGTGCATAACACTTATTCATTTCAGAGGCGGAAGAGATATCCCGACTTATTGAGAGAATAAGAGGTTGTTCCAACAGAGAAGTATTTTATTGTATCTCTGATGTGCCTGCTAAGATTTCCCCCCTCACCTTACTCTACTTGACTGAGCTGAGAAGGGTTAACCCAAAAGCAATCGACTAGAGAAGGTGACACTAGTTAGCATGCAAGCATTGTGTTTACACCAAGGTTCAATTCGAAGAGTACGTGTTTTCCTTCGACGTATCATGGACTAAGAGTAACAATTTCATCATACAAAGGCAAGATGACAGATAACCAAGTAGCAATAGCTGTACAAACCCTCTTGTATTTTACCTAGCTCGTTTCATGAATCACACATGGTTTCATGCAAAACTAACCTATGAACGAAACAAGTGAACAAACTAACAATCAACAAAGCAAAGCAAGAGTAGAAGAAAAAATTAAATCGAAGCAAGTAAACAAACAAGCAATCAAATCATGAAAGCAAACAAGCATGCAAGCAAACACTACTCCTACTCCTACACTAACAATGCATGGCCTGATCATGGAAAATTTTAGGGGTGAATTTTCGCCCTTGGGCTAAATTAAGGGGTTTTATATTTTTATTGGGCAAATATTTTGTATCATAGTACATTGTTACAAATTGCCTCAAATTTATTTTATAAAAAAATTAGGTATGGAGGTTAGCCCACCTTATTTTAAGGGAGAGGCTAAAAAAAGTAAATTTAGCCCTTGAAATTAGGAGTTACAGTCCATTCACCCTCATTTTCAAGAAAATGTATTTATGATAGTTATAAATAAAAATATAAATACAGTGGAGGTATGGTAAATAAATAAAAGCTCTTTTTATACTTACTCCAAAGGTATGGTAAATAAATAAAAATGCAAATAAACTAGAGGTATGGTAAATTAATAAAACCTCTTTTTATATTTAGTCCATAACCCTCTTTCTATTTAAGAAGGCTCAAAATGGGCCAAATACCATATTTATAAAAGAGGTATGGTAAATTAATAAAAATATAAATAAACGAGAGGTATGGTAAATAAATAAAACATTTTTTTATATTTACTCCATATGTCACCTTGTATTTATGAACACACAAGCATGTAAATAAATAAAAATATAAACAAAGTGGAGGTATGGTAAATAAATAAAAATATAAATAAACTATAGGTATGGTAAATAAATAAAACCTCTTTCTATATTTAGTCCATAACCCTCTACTATAGGTATGGTAAATAAATAAAACCTCTTTCTATATTTAGTCCATAACCCTCTTTCTATTTAAAGGCTCAAAAAAGAGGTTTTATTTAATTGAATCCTATGGGCCAAATACCATATTTATAAAAGAGGTATGGTAAATTAATAAAAATATAAATAAATGAGAGGTATGGTAAATAAATAAAACATTTTTTATATTTACTCCATATGCCACCTTATATTTACCAACACTCAAAAAATGTGTTATATTTAGGTGAAGCCTATGGGCCAAATACCATGGGCCAAATTATTGTTAATACCATGCAAAAAAATTATTAACACTAATATTAGTATTAATAAAAATAAAGATGGCACATGGTATTCACATGGAATGCCCCCTAAGGGGGGGAATTAAACTAGCATAGATCCATCTTTACTCTGGATCAAATATCGTGATATGCAAACTAAAGAGTGAAAAAAATATTTTATCAAGACTAAAAATGGATCTTGTAATTTAACGTGACTTAAACATTTTAACTTGGTTAAAAAAAACCAGTTATTAATTTTATTAATTTTTATAAATTACTAATAGTAGTTTTTAAGCTCCACGTTTATGATAATCCATGGTATTGACCCATGGTATTACCATGGTATTCATGTGAACATAGAATATTTAAAGGAGAAATTCTATCAGCTTAGATCCATCTTAATTCTAAGTCTACCAAGTGCTCGGAGGGATAAATAGATTTCATCCCTCTAAGAGTGGTAGATGTGGAGTTAAGATGGATATAGGTTGGTTTTTATGATAATGAAGATATTAAATAGACTTAGGAATTTATATTGTAAAAAAAATCTTAAGGTGAATGGTTAAAGCTACACTTAGTCACTTCACAAATATCTCCATTAATATTGGTTTTTCTGATTTAACAAAAAAAATTCAAAACAATGAAATCTTAACTCTTTCTGCATCACCCTCACAGAAGAGAGATAGTCGCTGCGCAAATTTCCCACCATTTTTCAAACATTCTCAATATGATATCTTCATGGAAAAGTTAAGGTATTGATCTTGGATTAGTTGTTTGAAAAATATGCTGGTTTGTACAACCTTTCATCTTCTCTGCTATTCTTAGTTTGTCAACCTTTCATCTTCTCTGCTATTCTTAGTTTGTCGTAATGATCTGTAGGGGTTGGGTCACTGCACCATACTGTCCTAAAAGGCGGAGTTTGTGCACCAAAAAGGAAATTAATCCACATGTTACAACGCTGTTAAAAATGGTATGAAGGTAGTGAATTATGCTAATAAGAAATTTAGATTGGGAGAGACGTAATTAAATTTTATTATTTAATTGAAGATTTCTAATTAAAATAATAATAAATCTACATTTATATATTTATATATTGATTGGAAGGCTTCACAATGGTCACTTCTTTCCATTAGATCCCCTTCAAGCCTTTGGGATACCTACTACTTCATTATATTATATAGTTGGGGCTTGCTACTTGTTGGCATGTTGGGGTAAACAAACTTGACGTTTTGTTTTTTTTTTGTTTTTTTGTTTGTTTGTTTGTTTGTTTTTGTTTTTGTTTTGTTTTGTTTTTTATTTTTTTTGTTGTTTTGTTTTGTATTTTTTTTTTGAATCTCGCAGTTGGAGTCTATGGAATAAGAAAGAAATTTGATAGCTTGGCAAAAGTGGTAGCTTGACAAAAGTGGTAGAGAAAATATTAATCTCTCCTACCATGACAAACATGGCCACTAAAATTTGCAACATTGTTTGTGCGAAGTGAAAATTATGTTTCTTTTTTCCAAACACGTATGTTAGTATATTACAGTTTAATGAATATGTTTTATTATTATCATATATGGTTTCATACTTTAACAAAACATTCGCCAAGACTTCACAATGTTTTATTATTCAGTGAAAGATTTTCCAAGATCTTACATGATTATATAATTTAGTGAAAGATTCACCATGACTTTACAAGATAGTATAATCTGGCGAGAGATTCACCAA
>APFE031417803.1:136906-165827 GCA_000404065.3 Pinus taeda | reverse complement strand
TAGAGGCTAGAGACTCCACATTGAGGGATGTCAAGGAATATTGTATGAACAGGCATATGGCTTGTGGAGTGTTCTTCTTCCTTAAGGAGTGAATGTATGGTGTTGCCCTACCTTAAGGGTTTGATCAATAAAGAATCATTTATATCTATTTCGATCTTGTTATTCTTGGGTTTATTTCCATTTCTCATATATTTTTGGGTTAGATCTAAAACAAGTGGTATCAGAGCACTTTCTTGGCAAAAGTGGAGAATTTTTATTTTATTTTTTTGCAGGAACTTTCTGGGGTGGTGAGTTTGCAGATAAGATCTATACATTTTGGGAAAAAATATGTAAAATCTAATTGTATATCTGGATTCTTTGTGAAAAAATACCCGATTTCTAAAAAAAAAAAATTCCGAATCGAAGTCCGGATGAAGGAGATATCGTTGATCTAAAAATCATTGGTGTTGCAGACAATTTTTTCGGGGCAGCGAGTTTGCAACACATATTTGTACGTTTTGGGGCAAAATCTACAAAATCTAATTGCAAATCTGGATTCTCTGTGAAAAAATACTCGATTTCAAAAAAAAAATTGGTCGAATCAGAGTTTGGATGAGGGAGATATCGCTAATTTAAAATCAGCTTGTTTTTTTTCAGAATTTTTGGTGACGGCGGCAGAGTTGCAGCGCAGATATGAAATTCCAGTGCTTGGATCGAGATTTCTATCACATGGGTAGATGCAGAATGGTTGTTCCATTTCCGAAAATAGGTTATAATAGGGATTCTGAGCAATATTGACTAAACTTTGACAATTTCAAATTTTCGCCAAGTAAGTGAATTTGTTTCAAAACCCTCTTCATGGCGGATCTTAATTTTACAGGGAAAGCTGATAGCCCTACTGTTGAAGAATTTGTACAGAGACTAAATTTCAAATATGTGAAATTTTGGAGGGGTATAGTACCGCTTAATTTTCAAGATGAGGCTTCCAAATGGTGGCGCTCATTTGACAACAGGCAGTTGCTCAAACTTTCAGAGGCCGAATATGAAAGATTCCTTTTAGACAAATGGTCTCATACTAGAAAAAAGGAGAATGAGACATGTAAGGGGTTATTTTCTACTGGTGTCTCTTTATTGCAGGTTCATGGATTGATTCAGAAGGAGAAAATCACTGTGTCTATAAATCTGAGTTGCAAGCAAAATCTCATAAATGTCAACTTGGTAAAAAAATTACAAGTTCCAGCGAGACACATGGAGCACACACAAGTTAATAATGAGCAGGTGAAAGTTTATAAATATTTGAAGATTTCTATGGACAAGTATGTATTGCATTATGATTTTATGCTTCAGATATGGCTAATGAGGATGTTGTTTTGGGATACCCATGGATGGAATCAATGGGTACTATAAATATTAATGTGTAGAAGAAATTCCTGAAGCTCTGGTATAAAAAAGAAGAAAACTACATTACAGGATATTTCCATCAATAAACAGGTAAATTCCACGGAGGCTGAAGCAGAAGATGTTCTAGGGACTGACATATCAGATGATAAGCCATTGATGATTTACAATCAAACACAAACAAAGGCTGAAGCAGAAAATGCTACAGGTGCTGATACATCAAATGAGGGCTCAGTGGTTGAAGTAATATTGGAAGATAAGACACCACAACAGACACCACAACATACACTAAATAACAATCAGGCTCTAGTAAGGGGTGAATTAAAGAAAAAGACACCGTGGGTTAAAACTTCAACATATCATCACCCACATCACCCCGCAAGACAAAAACCAACAAGATGGGAACCAATTAGCCACAAGGACAACAACCCCCGCATAACAGATAGAGAGGAGCGAAGATCCACCTACTACACATCAACACAGAGGAGCTGCCACAGTCAAATTCCATCTCAAGCGAGTGAGGCACCAGTGAGATCGAGGGTTCACCTTTCTCTTGGATGGCTAGATGCATGTGCATGATACCACTGGACTACTCTTTTGAGTAGATCTTATTATTTGTGTTCTTCCCATGTTTCAGGGACGAAACATGTTAAGGGGGGTGGAATGTAGTGTACCTAGGGGGGGATAATATGGGGTACAAACGGAGGTACCCAAGGGAATATTGTAATAATGGGATGGGCCATAGTAAAAAATAAGGTGGTTAACCCGTATCATGTAAGGGACCACAAGTAGTTAGTAATAATGGAATGGGCCCATGGTATTAGATAGATGGTATTGAGGGAACCATGGTAATGACCCATGGTATTGTATGTATGAGGCCTATATAGAGGCTAGAGACTCCACATTGAGGGATGTCAAGGAATACTATATGAACAAGAAAATGGCTTGTGGAGTGTTCTCCTTCCTTAAGGAGTGAATGTATGGTGTTACCCTACCTTAAGGGTTTGATCAATAAAGAAGCATTTCTACCTATTTCGATCTTGTTATTCTTGGGTTTATTTCTATTTCTCATATATTTCTAGGCTAGATCTATAACACATGCGCATGGTATTCTTAGGTATGGTTGAACCAGCAACACATTGATGCGTAGTGTCTGTGCTGATCTTCAAGTGTGTGCTGGTGATCATGCGCATCAACTTGCTGAAGTGCATGTTCAGCCCCAGTTGGACTTGCTTCTTGTCTTCACCTTGGTGAGTGTCTTGAATGGGTTGGATTGCATGCGTGCGCTCAAAGACATGCATGCTGCTGGATCCTTTCCATGCGATCAACAACACTACTCACCATGTTTGCTCTGTGTCAGCTACTAGGATGGATCCTTAACTTGTACTGGTGCAGTTTCATCCGTGAGTGCATGTTGAGCCCATTGTTGTTCTTGTTCATGCTGCAACTCAATGGACTGTCCGTGCAGCTTCATATTCTTCCTAAGTTGTTGCATCAGCACATGCAACTCCTTCTTTGTTCCATCTTTTGCCTTCACACGATCTTCATGTCATGCCATCCCTTCATAGCCCGAGTCTCCAAAGTTGCTTTCATTATCAGTGGATCTACTTGATCTTGCAACTTTGCTCTGCCTCTATGTTGTAGATAGCCTTCCTCTTGCATTCGATGTGTCTATTGCATTCGGTATGCTGCCTTCAACTGTTGTTCATGATGCTGCTCGCTGTGATTCTACTACTTGATGTCCTTGTCCACGGACAACTTGATGTCTTCGTGAGTAGGCAAGCTCATAGACACTTGATCGACTGCATCCGCAAGCGTGCTCTAAATGGTGTCTTCGTCTCTGCTCTCCTGGAAGCCATTGTACCTATACTACTGAGAGGTAGATGAACACCTGCAATACTTGGAGATATGGCAACACTCATAGCAAGCAATCTGTCAGTCAAAAACTAGAATGAACATGAGAATTGACTTGCAACATACCTGGGTGAATGATTATGAAGGTTGTGCAATTTTGGCTAGGAGGTCGAGAGATCGATTGCCAAGATTGCACAAGGCACAGTCCGGGCTGCTAAGAGATTGATTGACTGCTGGAACTGCGCAATACACAATCCAGTATGGCTACTGACTGTTGGGATTGCACATTGCGCAATTTCTTAAGCCAACTAGCCATTGTCCTCCAGAAATGTGTAAAACAGTCATGGAGACCAGTGTTGGGCAGAAATGCACAAATCTAGAGAGGAAGGTGAGCCTTCCTTTCCCAAATTGCGTAATGTAGCCTTGGTGAAAGCAGAGTCCGGGCCAAGGTTGGCCCGACTCACCTACGGGAAACTGAAAGCAAGTAAGTCAATGAATGCATGGAGACACTAAGTGATAGTAGAAGTGATAAAAAGTGCATGTAAAACATGAATGGAAGATTCAATAAACAGATCAACATGCATGTGGGTGAGGCCGTTCGCTGGTTGGGTGAACGTCCGTGCAAAACAGTTTCATGCATGCAACAATAGTGAGATAGCAATGAAAATTGAAACAGAGTTAGGACAAGCTAGAATACATGTAAATGATAGTAGGCATTCAAAGAAATCAAACAAATAACACTCACACAAGCAAATACACAAAAAGCGACAGAAATGTAGCACAAGATATGGGAAGAGAGCTTGCCCCAAAGCAACTAATCTGAATGTTCCGACTACTCCTAGATGTGATGTGGGATGTCAGAGCTACAAGGTTGATGTGAGGAATGAGCTCTGCAGCGCCTGGTTGATGAGTTTTGTTAACATCGAGGTTGTGACGCGCATGCCACAAATCTAGGGGAAGCAACACTTGGTGGGAGGTTTCAGAATTGCTCCTTGCATGTAACCTCCAACTACTAAACATAGATCCCTGAAACAAGGGATGCCTTTGTATGCTACCTTGGAAGAAACAACCCCTTCATGCAATTCTATCTTGCTCAGTCCTGGAGGGGAACTAGTCAACTCAGCTGCACATGCAAGAGAATGCTCGAGCAAAATGTGCATTTCTGGATGGGAGATGGGCTGCCTGCCAAGGAGATTTGCGCAATTTCTGGGCAGAGCAGCTGATTGCTGCCCATATTTGCACGAATCCTGGGTTTAATAGCCTGCTGCTGGGAAAATTTGCGCAAATCCTGTTGGGAGGGTTGGTTGGCAGGATTACACAATCCAGGAGCCCAGCAGGCTATTAGAAAGGATTGCTCAATTCCTGGAGGGAAGGTTGGTTTCCCTCAAGAAATTCACAATTTTCAAGGGGAAGCTCCTCATCCTGTAGCTGGACCAAGTCCGAGTGAACAGCTTGTGAGGGGAATGGATCAAGCTATGATCTACAGGATGCCTTTGTGTAAGAAAGACACTGAAGCTTGTGAACTTGACGAAGCAAGGCAAGCTGCTGTGAAGGTTGGAAGGGAGGCTCCAAAGCGAGGCTAAGGAAAAATATTGGAGGGTGGTTGTAGCCGCTACAACAGGAGCCAGAAGGTGAAATCCCATTCTCCTCTCTGAGTCAATTAGAAGTTTCTTCTACTCACACTCCTCACGTGGGTGATGAGCAGGCATATGAGTTCCCTCCGGAAGGTTTCCCTTTTACGGGAAGAGTCCCATCCCTCTCTTATCCAGAGTTTAGTGAGCCCATATTGCCACATGGTTATACCTTTCTAGCTCAGTTGGTTTCGGGCACCCCTAGTGCCTCGTCGTTATATCTGAACCCCATCTGGTCTTCCGGTGCTATGCCTACCTCAGGTCCATTCGTTCAGAACATGACCTCTTGACCGATTGTACAAACTACAGTCGCTTCAATTCTAGTTCAACCTACCATTCTGTCTCAACCTGTTTCATTGTTTCAACCGACTCTCCCGGTCCAACTGACTATCTCAAGTCAGGTCTCGGTAAGTTCTTCTACCCCTCCAGTGAGTGGATGGACTATGCCACCACTTTGAGGGGCAAGATCCAAATATCTCTCTTATGTTAGGCCAAACCAATGTGAGTGGATCACAAACTCACATGGTTGGAATGAATCAACCTTTTTACGGCACTATTCCTAACCCTGTTGATCCATTCGAGTTAGGTAATGTCCAATACTAGTAGCCATATATGGCTCAGGTTCCATTCCAACCGACTTATGTTTCATATGGCTCGCAAGCCTTGGTTACCCGACCTTACATTCCTCAAGATGGACCTTATGTTCAGCCTAGCCAATCCACTGTACTTGGTGGATATGGCCAGATTCAATTATCCAGGAACTGTGTAGCTACCCTTGCAGTAACAAGGACAACCTTCACTGTAGCAAGGGCAAGCATTGTAGCAGCAAGGACAACTGCTACAACTACAAGGGCAATCTCTGCAATAGTCGCAACAACGTTTGCAGCCACAAACACAGTTTGTTCAACAATCCTCTCAACCTTTGTCCTTGCAAGGTCAGCCTTTGCAGCAGCAGGGGCAACCTTTGCAGCAGCCACAAGGTCAGCCTTCATAGCAGCAAAGCCAACCGTTCCAGTGGACACAAGGTCAACCTTTGTAGCAGCAGAGCCAACCTTTGCAACAACAGGCAGTATATGCATATTAACAAGGTTAACCCGTTCAGGGCCAAGGTCAACCTTTGTAAGGTCAAGGTCAACCCCTACAGCAGCAGGTTCAAAATCCTTATGTCCAAGGGTAGCAGGTTCAAAATCCTTATGTCTAGGGGCAATAGGTTCAAAATCCTTATGTCCAGGGTCAGCAGTTTCAAAATCCTTATGTCCAAGGTCAACAGGCTCAACAACCTTTTAACCCATATGCCTATCAACGACCTATAGCAGGACAATATCAAATCTACCCAGGACCGAATCCTCCCTACGTGCAAGGTAACCTCCAGTGGGGGCAAAATTAGATTCCATATGGACAAAATCCTCCACTGTGGGGACAAAATCCTTACCAACAAGGATGGGTTCTGCAGTTTGGGTCTACTCAGAGGCCCAAAATGCCTTTTAATATGTAATTTCCATTCTTGGCCACGTTGGAACTATTAGAGTCAGTATTTTCATACTGCCATTAGTGATCAAAACTCCTCTTTTATATCATATTAGTGTCCCATGTTGAAATTTTTATCATTCCACCTAGGTCATCATGTAAAAATTTACTCACTGATGGTAGCCCAAGTTGAAACCCCATACACTCTCAAAAATTTATATTTTCTGGCCCACCTTCATGTGTTTTGCTGAACATACATGGACTATAAAAGCTCATTTCATCATGTTTTATGTCAGTGAAGTCCACCTCTAGTTTAGTCACTCAAGGTCCCATTAGGTCACCAGGTTTCATTTTCCAAGGTCCAATAAAACACCATTTCATTGCATAAGGCCAACAAATTATGAGAGAGAAGCAATTAATACCCCTTTTCAGTTAAATAAGGGATTACAAGCATTTAACCATGGTTGCTAAAATTCCAATTTTGATTTTAAGCAAGAAATTCATTCCAGTTTGTAATTTTTATTTCAAAAGAGAGATGTAATATTTTTTATTTATTTATGTAATTTTATGTTTATCATATGTAATAAGTCACTATTCTTAGCTGTTTACTCAAACTCCATTGCCAATATCATCCAAACCAAAGTAAAAAGTGAATATTACCAAAACTTCAGCATCATCCACCTGCAAAGGAAAAAGTCAGGAAGCAAATTAGCAAAGAGGTCAAAAAGAGGTCAAATGAAACATTAGAATGTCAACTTCACTAACCTATAAAGGACTTCTTGGCTTCAAGCTTAGCTTCATTTTCCTCCTATCACTCATTGAGCAAACTCCAAGAGAGCCTTTTCACAGTTCTCGGCGAAATCAACAGAAACAGGGTAGGCGCTGCGCGTTTCCTTCTAGCGTTTCGTGTTCTCTTCTAGCACTACGCGTTTACCCGGCGCTGTGTGTTTCCTTAAGGCGATGTGCATTTACTTGGCACTACGTGTTTCCTTAAGGCATTGTGCGTTTACCTGGCGCTGCGTGTTTCCTTAAGGCGATGCACGTTTGTTTGAGGCACTGCACACTCTGCATTGGCGCTGCGCGTTTGTCCAACAATGCTCCAATCACCTCCTCAGTTCCTCCAAACGATTTCAACCTCAATACAAGTAAGTAGAAACTAAGGGATATGCTTTCCCCCTCCTCAAGTCAATTCCTAAGTGTTTTAAAGGTTTCATTGAAAATTTGGTTTAATTGTTATATCTAAACCCTAGATATTCCCCAAAATTTACCTTCCACTCCCATTCCCTTTTGCACACTTCCCTCCACCCTCCTTCCCTTTCCCCAAATCTTTTTATCCCAAATACCCTCTAACCCTTTGTCCCAAAACCCTATGTCCTAGGTGATACAACTACCTAGGCTCCCGAACCCCTATATTTCAAACAATTTCCCCCATCCCCAAACTATCATACTACTACCTTGTATCCCTCTCCAATATCTATATATATATTATTATATCACTTCACCCATCATCTTCATATTTACCCTTCCCCATTTATTATTCCCTAAAAACTATATTCCCCCTACCTTACACCTCCCTATGGTTTGATACTAAACACCACGACAGAGGAGGAATATAGACCACATAGTGAGGAAGAGGAAACATATAGAGAATAGGACAGGGAGTAGAGGAGGCCACACAAAGGAGGCCAGCTACACAGCTTTTAGCCCATAGATCTTAGGGAACTATTAGCATCCCCTATGTCTATGACATCCTTCAAATGGCTAGGCTGTTATGATTTCTATGAGCAAGTGCAGGCAATCCGAAACCATCCTGAGTTGAATAGGCTCTTCATTTTTAAACTCCAAGACAACCAAGTCACTCTTGCAGGTATAACTTTCACTTTATCTACTGCCAATATATCATCTGCCACCGGGGAAAAATGGTTTAAACAAGGTGATTTGGAGAGGCATTATTATGAGCCTTACATGAAACCAAGATACCGAAATGAAAGAAGGGGCTATTTTCCTTTTTCACACCTCCTTGACAGATATGCCCCAATGATGAAGATTATTATGAAATATTTTTCATGTGAAGGTAGATTCTACAAGGTCTATTCTTATCATATCCGACTCTTAATGCATTTCAATAGGGTAAAAATGCTCAATATACCCTACTATCTTTTCCGGAGTGTTGAGAAGATGGCCTACATTGCTCAAAAGAGGGAGTACAAAGATCAAATGAAGAACTTGTTTCATCATTCCCTCATTAAAATCATAGTCCTTTACCATCTCAAGGAACTCAACATTGCATTGAGTACCTTCATAGCTAATCCCATATTCACTCATGCATCTACTCAAAATATTCAAAGCATCCCTTCGTCATCTCATCCATCCACTCTTCATTCCTCCATCTCAACCCATACATCATTCATCCTCATCTGATGAGTCAGCTTCACCATCACCTCCATCATCACCATTTCATGAGCCTATTGATTCACCTAGTAGAGATGAAGGTAGAGAGCAAGAGCACATTGAACATGGTGATATCAACAAGCCTAAAGGGGTCGGTTTGGGTACCTTGACACATACCAATCAGAGAGAGCTTAGGCAAGTGTTTCCCCCATAGATTGTGGGAGGGGCCTTGCCTTCATCATCAACAAAGCAGGTACAAAAAGGCAAGGAAAAGGTGATAGAGGCAGAGATCTAGCAATAGGAGGAGGACCTCCATGAGACAGAGCAAGATTTTCACTTAGTTAACCTAAGTGAAAATGATGATAGTGAAAGCACAACCATTGCCATCAAAGAGAAGAATTCACTCATATGAGAGCTCTAGGCCAATTTGCAAAGGGAAAAATACATCATTTCATACTATGAGCAAGAAAACAAGCAGTTGGAGACCAAACATGAGCTCATGGAGATTCAACTCATCAACGCAAACATGGAGGCTGAAAAGGCTAAGGCTTTAATTGATGAAGCATATGGAGAATATAGTGACCAGCTGGAGGAACAGGTGCCAAGAAAAAGGCCATGGACTAGAGGCTTAAAGAGAGCTTTGGAGCTAGAAAAACAAAAGGAGGCTGAACTAGCTAATGAGCTCACCCTAAATGAGCAATTTGTAAAAATGGTAAATGAGAACTGGGAGCATTGGCTTGAGAGGGTGAATGCCCATCTTGAAAGCCTCTTAGACAAGGCCAAAAGAGACACTGACATTCAAAGAAATATGACAAAGTATTATTGCCGAAGACACCAAATGGCAAGGGCAAAGCTCAAAGTTGCTAGGGCAAGAATTGAATCCCTAACTCACCATGAGGAGAAGAAGAAGTTTGATATAGTTGTAGAGGCTTCACTCCATGCCTAGCCACCTCAGACATCAACCTCTTGAACAATTTTGAATACCATTGACTCAATTCTTGCCATCTTGCTTTTCCTGTCGTTTTAAGGCAATTTTTATATCTGCAGTTTGGTCAAATGCACGGCGCCTTAGGCGCTGTGCACTTTTTGGAGGTATGGTCACCACCATTAGATTCAGAAGGACCAAGACATCCAATAAAACCGTGTTTCCAGCCCTAGAAAGAAAAACTAGTGGGTGAAAAAGGCAAAAAACCACCTAAAAATCATGTTTTTGCCTCATTTTTGGACCGGGCACTGCGCGTTTGAGTAGTCTTGGGAGAAAGGAATTATGGAGGGGAAAATCAATCCAATTTTGAAAACCAAGGGAATTTTTGGAAACTAGACAGGATAAAATTTCTAATGAGCTATAATGGGCTAGATTTGGACATCATGAATGCAGGTAAAAGTCAGCTTGAAGATGGAACTACATGTTTGACGCTCGCGCTACACATTTGATAGTTGGTCTAGTTTTTCATTGTTCTTCTCCAAATTTGATTTTTACCTATGGGAAATCAATATTTTACTGATTTAATTGATATAATTGATGTAATTATCATGTTTTTACTATTACCTAGGGTAAATACATTAGGTAAATGGCCTCTATGACTTGTAATGAATCAATTTGCTTAAGTTAGGGATGAGTCACTTTGACCACCCTACACTCTAGCTATTAGTTCAGTTTTTATTGCAACTGCTCCTCCTCTCATGGATTCTACCGCTGAGGCTAGGATGAGTTGGTTTGAGGCCTATATTATGTAATTTTTTAATCATTCTATGGGTTGGACTCTATTGGATGTTGTACTAGTGTTTCAGACTTTGGCATGGAATATATTAGATGAGTTGCAACTATTTTGGTGAGATTCCTGTGGCATGGTATTTTGATGTTGTTTCTTCTTCAATTACATGTGTGTGAATTTTTTGTACCTTTCATTATCCATTTCACTTCTAAATATGTTTGATTTTCAAGGTGTGATAAGCATAATACATCTTCTATGCTATGTTTTGGGAAAATCATCATAGATTGTTTCATTTCTTCAGTTTAAAAAGAATTCATGATGTCATGCTCTTTTTAGCACCTCACTAGTATAAGTCATCTCATCACTATACTACAAAGTGTTAAAGTAGCTTGCCTACCTTGCCCCATCAGATGTCTGCAATTCTGATTCTCTTTTTCCCTGAACTAGTTCATTCTCTGACCTAATTCACTCATCCAGTGACTACCCCATTCAAATCAAATCAATCAAACCTTGAGCTACTATATCTAGCCTAAAACCCTAATCTATCCAACCCTCTTGGCTGTGATCCTTCGGAGAGAGCCCTCTCCAACTTGGTAGGGCTAGCTACCAAATCAAAAGGTTGGTCTGTGGTTACCTCAGCCAGACTCTTCCTCAGCCTTAGAGATCCAGAGGAGTGATAACAGGAACTACCAGATGTTTCAAGGTTCACTAATGATCCTATCCTTCATTCGCCTTATTGGCTTTTGGTCCCAACAAAGGTTCTGAGCGATTTCCCCAGATTTGAGTGAAAAGTGAAGGAGGATCCACAAGCCCACGTGATGACATATCATCTCTGGTGCTTCTCCAATTCATATTTCAACGATTCTATCCATCTCCGACTTTTTCAAAGAACTCTCACAAGGGCTACAGCAAAGTGTGCATCAAATTTCCTTGAGGTACCTACAATGACTTCAACTCCCTCGCTATGGCTTTCCTCACTCATTTCCAACTACTAGTTCTCTATGAAACTGGCACTTATCTGCTTACGTTACTTAAACAAGACACCACGAACCATATCTTCGATCACATCCATGAATGGAGATGTCAACTTCTCTTGATCAAGTTTGAAATTGTTGCTCAGTTGCTGACAGAATGGTTCACAAAATCATTCGTCAGCCCAATTGTTAGGGATATAACTATGGGTTGGTGTGTTACTGTGGAGCAAGCCATCGCTCATGCCTAGTATTTAGACATAGTCTACTCGCAATCTGGCACATTATATGAGATGTTACCTGATTCTCCAAGACCACCATCTGAACTGACAACATCAAAGTCTCTGACTACACCACCTGTTAATGGAGTGATTGGTTTCGTGTCTCATACTCTCGCGAAATCTTCTTCAAAGAAGAAAATGGTCTCGAACACTGGTTCCAATGATCCCTCTAGAAATTCACCTGGTCCTGGTAAGACCTCTGAGGTTCATGCTGTCCAGTCCTACTACAACAGACAAAAAATCTAAGGTTAAAAATAAGGGCAAAGGCAAGGCCAAAGCTGATGCCCCAAAACAGGGCCCTCCTAAATCTTCTGTTGGCGATGCTTCTTAGAGAAAGTCGAAGTATCCTTGCCTCATTTGTGAGGAGGATTATTACACTAAGGATTGTCCTCGACGATCTGAAGTTAGTCACTTGCTAAAAGGGACCCCGACTGTCTTAAAAGAACCCTTTCCATCCCAGCAGACCCAAATGGTAGACCACCCTCAGTCTTCCGCTTCCACAGGTTCCTAAGTGTTTATGATGAATACACCTATAAATGTGGCTACTAGATCTAAATATTATCAAACCCCAACGATAGGGAAAGAGAGTGAAAGTACTCCTTCCTCCTATATCCCATCTGTCTCTGGTCCTCTCCATATAGAGCAACCTAGTCCTGATTCCGTTATTCAACCACCCTCTTGAGGTGTGTTGTGAAAGTCCTCGTATAATCCAAACGCTTGAGCCGCTAAGCACTATAGCATTGTTGAGGATTTATCTCAAGTGCCATCAACCATGTCTACTCTCGAGGTCCTTCAAAGCTATCCCTCTCAGAGGAAAGCATTACTGTCGGCCATTGGAGGTGTTGATCCATTTGATTCCAATCTCATTTGCTTTGATATGGAAAACCATGTTCCGCTCTTACCCAATCAGATTTCCTTTCTCATTTAGGTGATTATTAGCGAAAAGACAATTCACAGGACCATCATTGATGAAGGTGCTTCTACCTGCATCATGTCTGTGTTTTGTTGGAAGGAAATCGGTTCTCCTACCCTGAACCAATCACCTAACACGTTGGAGGCCTTCATTGGACATGATTCTTGACCATTCGATATCCTTCCTAATCTTGCCATTACCTTGGAAGGTAAGACAATTAATGTCGAAGTAGAAATTGTTGATGAAAATCTTAACTATAATCTTCTACTCAGGTGGAGTTGGACCCATGCTAATTATTGTGTAGCCTCCTCTTTGTTCCGCGTGCTTTGTTTTCCTCATCAATCTAAAATTGTCAAGGTTGACCAATTGTCTTTCTTTTCCTCTTCCTCCTCGGATGACAATGTTCCTTACGTGAAGCATACCGGTGCTACATCTGAGATTGTGGGGGCTGGACTTTTCAAATTTCCCGCCTTAATGGGTATTTTTACTCTCCCACCTCCGCATGTTGCCTCAGTCAACATGATATCGTTTAAGTCTCATCCTTGGGTCATTCCTCCTCCTGATCAAGTTGATTCATGGGGTGATGTCACGCCATTAAGCCCCACCAAGATTAATTACGTGGAGATTGTTTTGGCTTCCACCTCGGTATCTACTAATCACACTGCGTTGGGACGTCTCTTGACGCGTATTCTCAATCTCCTTGGATTGGTTCTTCATATTCTTCCAATCCCTTAATCAATATGTTTCCTACTAACGAAAGTATCATGGAAGTTATGTCTCTTGAGGAAGCACCTTGGAATGATACTCATCATCGTTCCTCATTCTTACCTGGCCCAAAAGTCATGTCTACCGGTCTTGAGAAGTTCTCTTCTCGTTTCCCGACTGGTGAGCACCAGTATTGCAGTGATAATGCTGCAACTCCTGGGCTGCCTACTTTACTCTTATCAACCTGGTAGTTCGTAACAAACTTGGAAGCGACAGTGCTATATGCACAAGTAGTAGTTCTTACTGCAGGTTGTCACTTGGTCAGCCGACGAAAGATCACTAGGAGCTCAAGCCAACTTCTATGGATTCCAGAAGAAGCTTGATATGTGATGAAAGGAGAGAAAGACTACTCTACAGATATTACTCTAACTGCAGAAAGGAGAAAGACTGAAATGTAAAGCAAACCAAGTAAATCCTAATTAACCAACTAATCCTAATTTTGCAGAAAGCACTATGAAAACCATGAAAAGAATGACATTATCTATTCAAAGAAGTAAACAACATCTAATTAAACTATTTCTGGAAGTAAATGAGTAGAAAACATCTTTTTGGATTTTTATGTATTTTTATGTGAATTAGACATGTATGTAATCTATTGTTTGTGAATGTGGCAGCGCATAGGTGGTGTTGAAGGGCGGTTTTGGGATTTGAGAGGATGTAGGATGGTGTGGTTGGGTCCTAGGGGGTTTCAGGTGGCCTTCTGGAGGGTTTTCCCACACTTGGCCTTCAAAATAAAGCCTACAGGAAAATCTACAGGAGGACACAGGAAATCTACAGGAGGAAAAACAACGTTCTACGAGAGGCCTACAAGAGGAGGCGGAGAGTAGTTTTGGCTATTTTGAGGGTGTGAGAGTGGGTGGAAAAGGTGGATGAGGGTTGGAATTAAGTGTTAGGGCACCTAGGGTCTCCCAAGAATCATTAGGAGAGAGAAAGATGATTGGATTTGCTTAAGGAAAGAGGAAGAAATTCTATAGAAAATGCATGAAACTAAGGCAGAATTGAGGGGAGACTTGGGCGACCTGTAGGGCATGGATCAGATGGAGGATGGGATGGCTGATAGGCTGACCTACTTCTAGAAGATTTCTACTACATAAACATTTGACAGTCAACCAATGAGATCAAGTAAGCAGTGAAATAAGTGCATCTAGAAAAACAGAGTTTTGCATCAAACTAGTCTAACCTATGATCTATGAAAGGAAATTCTAAGAAATGATGCAAGAAAGGAAAGCATGAAAGAAGATTGTTGTAAATAAATAAATGAGCATGATGGAGAAGTTATGAAGCAAAGCAATACTAGACTATTAACCAACTAAAACGCTGCAAACACTAGAAGTCCTATGAATGAGGAAAATCTATGTTTTTGGGGCAGAAAGAGGGTCTTTGCCTCAAATCATGGTCCCAAAGGGAGGAAGAGAGGCCAAGGAACTATTACTAGCCTTTTGGATATTTTCTTTATCATTGCTCAACTTGCTATAGAAAGCACAAATGGAAGCAAACTACTGAATCATCAAAAGCAACCTATTCTTAACCATAGAAGAAATACATCTAACAACAACCTAATCTACAAAATGAAATAAAGCATACAAATACAAGTAAAGAGGAGCTTGGCTACTTGGATTGGGCTCTAACCCAAGAGATTCAGCCCTCTGAGGTAACTCAGTGCTAACTCAAAAAGGATTCTATTTTTATTTCCAAAACAATAACAAGATTACATGAAACTGTCAAAATAATAGGCTCGTAGTTGCGCAGAGCTTACATAAGAAAAAGTACAACAAAAATCCAACAAAAATCTGACCAAAAATCCAACCCTAGTGAGGTCCTAGGCCTCTCTACTTATACAACTGAAGCTACCAATAGCTTCCTTAAAATCAGGGAGGCTTGGCTCCCAAAACTCGAGATAACCATCAATCATCCTCCACTTGCTCGACTGCCTTCTTGTGCATGACTTGGCTGCTTGTACTCCGAGCTGAATGAAGGGGAATTTGAAGTGAGGAGTGATAAATGAGGGGGATTCCCTCCTATAAGTCCTCTCCTTTGTCCACTTCAAGTTATTTCTTCCATTTGTCCACTGGATCCTTGACTTTGACCTCAAAATTCATCAATAATCTGCATTAAACACATATTAGACCACATGGCATCATAACTAACTCAACTCACTCTATAAGCATAAATATAATCAGAAAATCATACAATAAGCTAAGAGAATGTTGATTTGACTAGGCTAGGAGGTAAAATGAGCCCATATAATCACCCATTTATGAGGCTCATCATCACCCCCCTACCAAAAGTGTTGCTCATCCTTTGAGCAACTTAGTCCATCTCCTCATCTTTTATGGCCCTGGTGGCCTCCCTAGCATCCCATGCTTCTGATGTGGTCTCCTCTTCCTTGTCATAGAATCTTGCCTTCCTATCTATCTCTTCCCACTGCTCCTTCTCTTATTCTTCTCATCTACCTTTCAACATGCCTTCCAGTAGTGGGGGACTCAATTTGAGGCCAATCCAATTGACCTTCAGCCTCTGCATGGAGTTCTTGTACATTGGCACTCTCCTTAATGCCTCCTTCATCCTCATTGGGGAATGTTATTCCCTGCTTTGCAGACTGTGTGGTAGGGTGTTCCATCTCCTCATACATGCATGCACATAGTCATCCCCAAGTAGCCTTTCCATATCCTCAAAGTGTGCAATGGCTTGTGCCTAATCACTTATATATTTAGAGGCAATTTGAGGATTATTGGAAAGTAGGTTATGTGTGCTGATGAGTGCCATGGGGTCTGATGGCTTAGCTCTAATCATTAATGTCTCATTTTTCTCCTTTATCATCAACTTTCTTATTTCTACTGCCCTTAACTCTTCATGGTTCATCCATGAGGCCATGACCATTAGTTGTAGGTCCCCTAACCTAGCATTGGGGTCCCACACATTCATGTCTGTGAGGGCCATGTTATGTAGGTAGAATTCTACCATCTTTGCCTTATCTTTAGATGTGCTTTGGTCACACAGGTCCATAAACTACCTATAATCTTGGAAAGAAATTGTGCCTCTTTGCGCCAAAGTCTTTATCTGAAATTGCAACCATTGGTCCTTGAGATACAGGCCATAGGATTTTGCTGGTGTTCTACATTGCAATGCCTCCATGGACCAGCTGGCCATGCATGCCAGTTGGGTGTCTTTCTCTTGCAGCTACCTTCTTAGCAATTCATTTTCAGTTTCAAGGTGGTTTCTTGTAATTGCTTCTCTGTGTCTGATAGCACTCAAATCTCTACCCATTTCTCTGAGTTTGTTCTCCATATGGCCAATGTCCTCAACTCCTTTGGATTTGGCTATTTGCATCCACCTATGTGTTCTTATTCTCTCTTTCTCTAATTCAAAGAATAGTGGAATTGTGAATTATTCTTCCCCCCTCAAGAAGATTGTAGTAGGAGCCAAGACTGGGCTGGGGATCAGGTTCTTGTAGCTTTGTTTCTTCCTCCTTTCCCTGTGGCTATCCTTCTATACTTTTCTCAAGCTTTTGGGTCTCCTGTAGTTTTGACAGTGTCTCCTGCAGAACTGTCTATGCCTCTTGTAAGACTGTTTTTGGGTCCTATAGTTATACCTTTTCTCTCCATGTGGGAGATCTAGGGGTCCCCCTTTCATATGTGATAGGTGCCTTAGAAGGGGATTCCTTTCCTTGGGCAGAGGGTGAATCTTCAATTATAATTGGCACTTTTGAAGAAGGTTGGTGTTTCCCTGTTTTGATTCTTGTGCTCTTCCTAGCCCTAAAATTCATGGAGGCCTGCCTTTTCCTCTTCTGCTTTGGCTTGATGGGTGTATTGAGGGTAGTGAGAGCAGTTGCTGCTTCTCTTTCCAGAGTCTCAAGGGACACTTCTCATTGTTCTGTCTTTTTTGCCTCTTTTTCTCCTCCTTCTGTCTCCTTTTCTATCTTTGTTTGCTTTGTTTCTTCTTGCTATGTCTCTTTAGCTGTCTCCTCCTCTATCTTAGTTTCTTCCTCCTTCCCTTCTTGTTCTTCTAAGTCACTAGTTGCTTCACCTTCTCCCCTTGTTGCTCTTCCTCCTCACTGCCAGTAGGACTGATATCATACATTAGGGCTTTTATGTCATCCTGAGCTGTCATGTTTCGGAAGACTTCCCATGCTATAAGGAGTGTAAATGTATGGAGAGCTTCTTCCACTAGGATTTTGATCAACCCATGGTGAGCTAGCTGCTCTGAATTTCCTACTTTTACTTTAGTGTTGGAGTCAATGAGAGACTGCAGGAGGAAGTAGGGGATGCTGAGCTTCTGAGGGGCTGGAGTGTCCATGCCATACCTTAATTCATGAAGGATTCTAAAGTGGTAACCATAGAAAATTCTGTACCTCCCCTCACAAGAAATATATTTGATTATTTGGTAGCTAACCTCATCCGAAGGATATGGTATGCTAGCGCTTCTAATGCCATTTTTATCCTCTACAGGGGTTTCATTGGTTTGGAAAACGTTTTTCTTAGTAGTCTGGCCAATTAATTTCTCATCCTTACTCCAAGGCACCCCAAGAGGAAGGGTAGTGACCCTACTGACAAATTCAGGGGTTATATCCATGGAAATACCTCTAAAGGTGACAGTGGCATGTGTTCTGGTGTGAGGAACCAAAGAGTGGGCAAATTCTTGAGCAATTTCCTCATGAAACCCTTGGAATTTCTCAAAAAAGTTCATCCAATTTGCTCTTGTGAAAATGTTCACTACTTGGGCTCCTTCCTCATAAAACCTCCTGTCATTTTGTTTATGCTTCTCTTGGAAACCAAATGTGGAGAAGGAGACACCAATTTTTGAAGAAAAACAGAGAAATAGAGAGACTGTGTTTTTTAAGAAATAAGCAGAAAAATCTTTTATGTATTTCCTCCACCTAAAGGCTTGATTTCACCCACAAATTTAAATCACTGCTTGCATATTTTGATAATCAATGGGGGTATGCATGGAACCTACCTCCTCAACCCAAGAATCGTGCTAAAATCTGTGTTTTCTCCCTTCAAAACAACTCGTTGGCCCTCCTGTAGAACACTGTTGTCCTTCATGTAGAATTCCTATAGGTGCTCTTGTAGAACCTGTAAGCGCTCCTATAGAAAACGTCGAGAGCAGGAATATGGGAGAGATCAATGGAGAACGATGGTTATGAGGCTGTGGGGGCACGAGGAGATTGCAGGAGTGGAGTTTCGAGGAGAGAATGAAGGAAAAGGTAGTGAGAGTACTCGGAGAGGAGTACTTATTGCCCTTTATGGATATTTTCGGTGATGGAGGGTGAGTTGGAAAGGTGTACGTTGGCCATATTTGGACCGTTGGTCCCCACCTGCCTTGTCATCATGGCCCTTTCCTTGTAATCATCCCTCATGACTGCATCGGAGTTCACACTTCCTCCACTACCTGTCCTTGACATCTTTCTTGAGTTGATTGTGCGCACGTGTGGGTGACATCTTCAGATGAGTGGAGTCAACTAGATGAAGGTGGCCAAGTTAACTGGCCACCATTCCCTCGTTCAACCTCAACCATCTCATCATTGTTGCATGCCTTCTAATTACACAGATGCAAACAAAGGAGCGGGTTAGTTACTTACTTGAGATCCGAATGCATTTGTTGTGAGGTGTTGTGGCTCTCTCTCTCTGCTGCATGCCTTTGTTTCTTTTGTTGCATGCTATCAGCTTACTGATGTGTGGCTGTGCCTTGTGCAGGTTCTTCTCTGGTTGGATATGAGCTTCAGGTGTCTTCTTCAACCTTCATATTTTCACCCTCTTGCTGCTGATGGTGGATTTTAATGGGATTAGCTGCTACAAGAATTCCTACAGGAGCTCCTGCAACTGCTTCTCCCCTTGAAACTTTAGCTTCTTTCTATTCTTGGAGTTGGGAGGATGATGCCAGAGATGTAGATAGATATGGATAAGTAATAGGTAGGCTTCAGGTGATGTTGATGGTGCTGTTCGTTTTCTTATTTTTTTGTTTTTTGTTTTTTCTTTTCCTGAAGAACTGTTTTTTCTATGTTTTTCTTGGATAGGAAGAAGAATGATGCTTGGGGTGTGATGCAGGCTTGGAAATGATGGCAAGGAGGTTTGGAGAATGCAGGAGGATTTATATATTTTTTATGATGCTTCCCTATCCCTCAAACTGCCTTTTGTATCCATTTCTGGCTCTCTGTAATTCCTATAGGAGCCTCCTGTAGAAAACACAGTTTTTGAAAAAGAAGCACAGTGACGTAAAAAAATGCCAAGAATGATGGAGAAAGGTGTGGGAGGGTAGGATAAGTGCTGGTTTTGGTTTCAGGGCTCCCTTGGCACCTTCTGCTACTTCCTGTAGTCGTCCTGCAAACCTGCAATGCCTCTGAAAATTCATTTTTTTTTTAGTTTTTTTTAGTTTTTTTTTTTTTTTTGAAAACAACTAGGGTGCCTCAAGGAAGTTTTCACCCTAATTGCCTGCCCTGGGCGCCTCCAAGGGAGGTTTTCACCCAGGGATCTTATTTTTTTCTCTTCCTTTTTTTTTTGACATCACTGGGCCACCTCAGAAGAGGTTTTCAACCCAATGATAGGACTCAAGCGCCTCATGGAGGTTTTCACTTGAGTCCTTATTTTTTTGTTATTTTTTCTTTTTCTTCAGTGAGTGGGCGAAGTGGAGGCTAAGACATTCTCCACTACCATCACCGTCTTATTCAAATTTTCAATGAACTCTTGCTTAGAGAGGGGTTTCTTGTAGACTTTCAACCAGTGTCCATTGGCAAGCATGGGGATGGCTTCATCATCAATGGTTTTGATCAGAACTGAACCATTGTCATTGTATTTCTCCACAGTGTAGGGTCCCAACCATATTGTCCTTATCTTGCCCTTGAAATCTTTGTATCTTGAATCATAGAGTAGTGCCCAATCTCCCACTTGGAATTGCCTCTCCTTGATATTTTTGTCATGCCATATATTTCTCTGAAGCTGAACTACCTCTGTATGGAGAATGGCCTGCATTTTGTGTTCATCCATTCCATTAAGTTGGAGTAATCTTTCTTTCTATGCATGGCTAAGGTCTAGGTCCAGCTGAGCTACCATCCTTAGGGTATTGAATTCAAATTCTATTGACATCAAAGCCTTCTTCCCATAGGCCACTTCATAGGGTGTGAACCCTGTAGTGGTCTTCCATGTTGTGTTAGGCCCAAGTGGCCTCAACTAATCTATCCACCCAGTCTTTTCTGCTACTGCTCACTACCTTTGTCAGGATCCCTTCCAATGCTCTATTAGTGACCTCCACCTACCCATTGGCTTGTGGATGGTAAGGGGTCGAAGTCCTATGCTTGATTCTATGATGTGCGAGCAGGTCTTCAATCAAATTGGAAGTGAACTGACTACCTTGATCTGTGACCAACTCTCTTGGATACCCAAAGTTGTAGAATATGTTTTCTCTCAAAAATTCAGCTACTTTTTCCTCTGTTGCTTCTTTGATTGCTTTTGTCTCTGCCCACTTTGTCAGGTAATCAGTGCACACAATGATATATTTCTTCTACTTTGAAGGAGGGTTGATAGGCCCCACAAAGTCCATGCCCCACTTCTCAAATGGCTCAAAGGTCACTTGAGGTTGCATGGGCATCTCATCCTTTGGAGTAGTTTTCCCCATCCTCTGACACCGATCACACTCACTGGTATATCTCCTCACATCGTGATGAAGAGTGGGCTAGTAGTAGCCCGCTTGTAGTATCTTGAAGGCAGTTCTTTTTGCTGCAAAATGACCTCCACAAGGCCCATCATGACAGGTCAGGAGGATATCAAAGACTTCCTCCTCCCTGACACATCTTCTCAATATCTGATCTGGGCCAAGTTTGAAGAGATTGCCCCCAATCCAGGTGAAAGGGGCGCTTTTCCTTACTATCTTACTCTTCTCCTTTAAGGACAGGTGTGGTGGGAACTGTGCTGAAATCAAGTAGTTTGCCATATCAGCAAACCATGGAGAGAGTACTGAGATAAAAAATAGGGGTTCATCTGGCATTTAGTCATCCACCATTTCTTCTTCACCTGCAGGCAAATTTACCCTAGACAAAAATTCAACAACAACATTTTCTTTTCCAGGCTTATCAATAATGGTCAAATCAAACTGCTGCAGTAAAAGCAACCATCTAATAATGCGAGCATTCACATCCAGTTTTTTCATTAAATATCTAATTGTAGCATGGTCAGTGTGCACAAAGGTTTGATAGCTTGTGATATAATGTCTAAATTTATTTAAGGAATGCACGACAACTAAGAGCTCCTTCTCGGTCACTGTATATTTTAAATCGACCTTTGACAGGTTTTTCTTATAAAGTATATGGCATAAGGCAACTTTTCATCAATTTGTCCCAAGGCTGCTCCTATTGCTTTGTTTGAGGCATCTGTGTGAATGTGGGAAGGTAGGGCCCAATTTGGGCCTCTCAGAATTGGGGTAGTCATGAGCTTGCTCTTCAAGATATCTAGGGCTTCTTGACAATTTTCCAACCATATAAACTCGACATCTTTACCTAAGAGGCCAAATAAAGGAGAGGCTAGCTTGCTAAAATCTTTAATGAATCTTTGGTAATACCCAGCTAAGCCTAGGAAACTTCTGACATCTCTCACTTTTTGAGGAGGTGGGACCCTTTGGATGATGGCAATTGTGTTGGGGTCCACTTGCAGTCCTTGTTGAGATATTGCATGACCTATCACGGTCCCTTCAGTCATCAAAAATTCACATTTTTCCAGACTGAGGGACAGGTTCATCTCAATACACTTGTCTAAAACTTTTCCTAGATTAGATAAGGCTTCCTGAAAGTCAGAGCCATAAGGAGTAAAGTCATCCATGTATATCTCTACTGCATCATGAACTAATTCAGAGAATATACTCAATACTGCTCTTTGGAAAGTGGCGGGAGCGTTACACAAACCAAAAGGAAGGACCCGGTATGCAAAGGTACCCCAAGGGCAAGTGAAAGTGGTCTTATCTTGGTCTTCTGGGCTTATTTGAATCTGATTGTACCGCTAAACCCATCTAGGAAAGAGAAAAACTTTTTCCCTGCCAGACCGTCTAACACTTGATCTATGAAAGGTAAAGGAAAATGGTCCTTTTTAGTGGCTTTGTTAAATTCCTGATAGTCAACGTAGATTATCCACTTACCATTTTTCTTTGGCACTAGCACCAAAGGAGAGATCCATTCACTGTCAGAGATGGGATAGATGAGTCCTGCATCAAGAAATTTCTGTAGTTCTTCCTTAACAATATCTTTAAGTGCTGGATTCATCCTCCTTTGAGGCTGCTTGATTGGCTTGCAACCATCCTTGATGTATATATGATGAGTACATACTGAAGGGTGCACTCCCTTCATCTCCTTATAACTCCAGGCGAAGGCATCTAGGTGTTTTCTTAGCAGGCTACATAGTTCCTTCTCCTGGGAAGTGGATAGGGATGGATTGGTTTTCAATGTTCTTTCTGGGCTGAACTCTATATTCTTAACACGGAGAGGAGTGGAGTCAGCTACACAGAGACTAGTTGAGGGGTTATTTTGGGTTTCTCTTACTATGTCCTCTAAGGGCGATACACCGGGAGGTGGATTCTGAATCAGATTTTCAATCATATTGTTCTCATCTTGTTGTTGGTGATTCATAATGCACAAAGCATTGCAGAATAGACTTAATCCTCATCTTCCTCCTCCAACCAGAGAGGTAGATCATGTTCTAAGAAGGGTTGGGCAGGAGGATATAGGATTAACTGCTTGGACATATGCCCGTTCTTTATGGTCATGTTCCTAGCTCGACAACTGATGTAGGCATTGACAGTAGCCAACCAGGGTCTTCCCAGAATGAGAGGATACCCAGTGAGCTTTTCCTTTGGATGGAGAACTAAGAAATCAGTAGGGTACTCCCAAGAATCAATGGAGACCATCACATCTTCCACAATCCCTTCGGGGGTCATGGTGGAGCGGTTTGCTAGATGCAGCATGCTCATGGTCTTCCTCAAGTAGCCCTGGAGGTTGAGTTTTATCATTATGTCCTTTGTCATCACATTAATGGCAGCTCCCAGATCAATCAAGGTGTGTGGGATCATGGTGCCATTGATGTGGACATCAACTATTGGGCTTCCAAGTTCTAGATATTTTGGACAGATTACCTGCCCTAACATCAGGTTGGACAGTTTCCCTATGACATTGATGGTTGGGGCATCTCTCTTGCACCTTCCTGGATGCTTAAAGCACTTCTATTTGATCAACCTATTGTAAATACGCACATCTTTTATGGCTTGGAGAAGTGGTATCTTCACACATAAATGTTTCAATTCTCCCAGGAGTTTAGTTTCTTCTGGGGTAGGCTAGACTGTCGCGGATAGTCTCTCAGAGAATGGTGGATTTGTTTTAGGTTCGCTTTCATTTTTATCTTCCTCAACCTCCTTGGGTGGAGGCTGGCTATCTGGGATAACTTTCCTAGATCGCAAGTTAATTTCCTGAATCTCCATAGCATAAGTTGGGCATGATGGTTCCCTACTATACACTTGTTGAGCTTGTCTATTGTTCGGGTTCGGGTTTGGCTGGGCAGGAATTTGGGGTTTCTTCGGAGGAGCTAGAGGTAACAGTTGTGGCTGGGTAGGTGGTGGAGGCAAAAGAGTGAGAAGAGAGGGGCCTCCACCCCTAATGAGGTGCATTACACTAAGGTGGTGGCTAAGCATAGGATTAAAATGAATGGCTGGCTGGTTGGGCATGGTATTGATATGTGAAGGACCAAGGAGGAGGTGTGGACTAGGAAGGATGAGCAGGGGGGCCCCAAGAAGGTATGGAAGTGACTTGGTTGGGGTTGTGGTCTAGGTCCATGCGGCCTCCTTTGGTTTATGCAATAGAACTGTTCAGTGACTCATTTAGCCCCTTGATATATAGCTTTAAGTACGGGTAAGGAAGGGCACTTATTTGTAGAATTATTTTCTTCACAGACTGAACAAACCCCTATAGAGTTCAATGGGCATTCATTCCTAGGATGCCTCCTGGTACATCTCGGGCAAAAAATGGCCAAAGTCCTCTTTGCTTCCTCTTGTTTCCTTTTGATATGAAAGGTATCCATTTGCATGGCAACAATCTACAACATCTCACTCTTGAAGTCTTCCAGAATGTTTCCAATTTCTCCTTTAGTGGATGAGTTAGAGGAAGAGGTATTGGCTATGGGTTGACTCCCCCTACCTTTCTTTCTATCTGCTCTAGAATGGTTTCTAAAAACAGTCTTTATATCCTCATAGGACAGTTGGTAGATGTCTCCCCTAGCCAGTAGATGGAGGGTATCTAAAAGATCTTCTCGGATTCCCCTGAGCAGGACCAGCTTCGAAGACCCAGGGTCAAGTGTACACCTGACCCTTTTGTAACTGAGCTGGAACCTCTCCTCATATTCTTCCAGGGACTCATCACTTCCTATAGTCATTCGGAAAATTTATTCTTTAGTATCTTTTGACCTATAATAGTCTCGATACTTGTTGTTAAAGGCTTGCTGCATCTGAGCCCAAGTTGTGATGCTATTGCCAGGTAATCCCACGAACCAGCAAAATTCTGCATCCTTGAGAGTAGAAGGGAACAATTTCAACTTTTGCTCATATTTTGCATAGTCACAGGTTCGACAAAAATAGAAAGCTCAAACAAAAAGGTGTCATGATCCTCTGTAGTCAGACCATGGAAATGAGGTAGGGCGGCAGGGCTTATATTCTTCATTTTGGTTTCCCCATTGGTCTCCCGAATAGGAAAGGTACCCTCTATTTTCTCTCCATTCCCCCTAGCATTTCTGTGTTCAGTCATTGGCTCTGAAGGAATGTTTTCTTCTTCTTCTTCCCTTATAGGTTCTTCAAATGTGTCTAGTTGTTCACCTATGGGTTCTTCTTGATCGCAGCCACCAAAGAAGAGAAAAGGTTGGCTGTGTGAAGCAGTGGGGGTGTTGGGAAAAAAATTTCCTGAGTTATCTCTATTCTTATGAGGCATGAAAGGAAATATTTTTGGTTGGTTTTTGTGTCTTTTTTCCCCACACTAATAGTACCTGCAAAACTGAAATTGATTGAACAAAACAAATTGCAACTAGCTGAAATGATCTTGCTGAAATGAAATTTACAGAATTGAAAAGGAAAGCAAGGAAATGTAGAACTTGAAAGAAAATAATGACTAGTCTACTCTTGTTGAAATGAAAAATTTGCAGAATTGAAAAGAAAAGCAAGGAAATGCATAACTGAAGGAAAAGAAAGGACTAGTCTACTTTTGCATAAATAAACTATTAGCAGAATGTTTGCAATAGAAAATAGAAGAAAGCAGTAATCACAGAATACTCTGATGCTTCTCCGACAACGACACCAAAAAGTGGTGAGCACCAGTATTGCAGCGATAATGTTGCAAATCCTAGGCTACCTACTTTACTCTTATCAATCCGGTAGTTCGTAACAAACTTGGAAGCGACAGTGCTATATGCACAAGTACTAGTTCTTACTACAGGTTTTCATTTGGTCAGCCGGCGCAAGATTACTAGGAGCTCAAGCCAACTTCTATGGATTCCAGAATAATCTCTATATGTGATCAAAGGAGAGAAAGACTACTCTATAGATATTACTCTAACTACAGAAAGGAGAAAGACTGAAATGTAAAGCAAACCAAGTAAATCCTAATTAACCAATTAATCCTACTTTTGCAGAAAGCACTGAAAATAATGCCATTATCTATTCAAATAATTAAACAACATCTAATGAAGCTATTTCTGGAAGTAAATGAGCAAAAAACATCTTTTTGGGTTTTTATGTATTTTTATGTGAATTAGACATGTATGTAATTTATTGTTTGTGAATGTGGCAGCGAATAGGTGGTGTTGAAGGGTGGTTTTGGGATTTAAGAGGATGTAGGATGGTGTGGTTGGGTCCTAGGAGGTCTTAGGTGGCCTTCTGAAGGTTTTTCTCACACTCGGCCTTCAAAAGAAAGCCTATAGGAAAATCTATAGGAGGACACATGAAATCTACAGGAGGAAAAACAACGTTCTACAGGAGGCCTATAGGAGGAGGCCGAGAGCAGTTTTGGCTGTTTTGACGGTGTAAGAGTGGGTGGAAAAGGTGGATGAGGGTTGGAATGAAGTGTTAGGGCACCTACAGTCTACCGAGAATCATTAGGAGAGAGAAAGATGATTGGATTTGCTCAAGGAGAGAGGAAGAAATTCTATGGAAAATGCAGGAAACTAAGGCAGAATTGAGGGGAGACTTAGGTGACCTGTAGGGCATGGATCAGATGGAGGATGGGATGGCTAATAGGATGATCTACTGCTAGAAGATATATACTGCATAAACAACTAATATTCAACCAATGAGATCAAGCAAGCAGTGAAATAAGTGCATCTAGAAAAACAAAGTTTTGCATCAAACTAGTCTAACCTATGATCTATGAAAGGAAATGCTGAGAAATGTTGCAAGAAAGGAAAGCATGAAAGAAGACTATTGTAAATAAATAAATGAGCATGATGGAGAAGTTCTGAAGCAAAGCAATACTAGACTATTGACCAACTAAAAAGCTGCAAACACTAGAAGTCCTATGAATGAGGAAAATCTGTGTTTTTGGGGCAACAAGAGGGTCTTTGCCTCAAATCATGGTCCCAAAGGGAGGAAGAGAGGCCAAGGCACTGTTTCTAGCCTTTTGGATCTTTTTTTTATCACTACTCAACCTGCTATAGAAAACACAAATGGAAGCAAACTACTAAATCATCAAAAGCAACCTATTCTTAACCATAGAAGAAATACATCTAACAACAACCTAATCTACAAATTGAAATAAAGCATACAAATATAGGTAAAGAGGAACTTGGCTGCTTGGATTGGACCTTAACCCAAGAGCTTCATCCCTTTGAGGTAACTTAGTGCTAACTCAAAAAAGAGTCCATCTTTATTTCCAAAACAATAACAAGATTACATGGAACTGTCAAAATAATAAGTTCGAAGTTGAGTAGAGTTTACATAAGCAAAAGTACAACAAAAATCCGACCAAAAATCCAACCCTAGTGAGGCCCTAGGCCTCTCTACTTATACAAATGAAGCTACAAACAACTTCCTTAAAATCAGGGAGGCTTGGCTCCCAAAACTCGAGACAACCATCAGTCATCCTCCACTTGCTCAGCTACCTTCTAGTGCATGACTTGGCTGCTTGTACTCCGAGCTGAATGAAGGAGAATTCAAAGTGAGGAGTAATAAATGAGGGGGATTCCCTCCTATGAGTCCTCTCCTTTGTCCACTTCGAGTGATTGTTTCCATTTGTTCACTGGATCCTTGACTTTGACATCAAAATTCATCAATAATCTGCATTAAACACATATTAGACCACATGGCATCATAACTAACTCAACTCACTTTATAAGCATGAATATAATCATAAAATCATACAATAAGATAAGAGAATGGTTGATTTGACTAGGTTAGGAGGTAAAACGAACACATATAATTACCCATTTATGAGGCTCATCACCGACTGATGAGCCCCATAAATGGGTAATTATATGGGCTCATTTTGCCTCCTAACATATTTTAATCAACCATTCTCTTAGCTTATTGCATGTTTTTTTATTATATTTATGCTTATGGAGTGAGTTGGCTTGGTCATTATGCCATGGAGTCTAATATGTGTTTAATGCAGATTTTTGTTCAATTTTGGAGATATAGTCAAAGATTTAATGGAAAATTGGCAGCAATAATTCGAAGTACCAAGGGAGAGTATGTATAGGAGGGTATCCCCCTCATTTATGACTCCCCACTTCGAATTCTCTATCATGCAGCTTGGAGCACAAACAACCACATCAATGCACTAGGAGGTAGCCGAGCAAGTGGAGGATAACTTCTGTTTATCTCAAGTTTTGGGAGCCAAGCCTCCCTGATTTTAAGGAAGCTTTTGGGAGCTTCAGTTGTATAAGAAGAGAGGCCTAAGACCTCATTAGGAAGTTAATCAAATTTTCGAATTTTTGTTGCACCTTTTCTCTGCTCAACTTTGAGCTTACTTTGGTTGACAGTTTCATGTAATCCTATTATTCTTTTGATAATAAGGATGAGATCCTTTTTGAGCTAGCACTGATTTACTTTAGAGGGCTAAAGCTCTTAGGTTAGGGCCCAATCCAAGCAGCTAGGCTCCACTTGTTTGTATTTATATGCTTTGTTTCAGTTTATGAATTAGTTGCTGTTAGATAAATCTCTTTCTTTGTTAAGAATAGGTAACTTGATTTTGGTGATTTAGAAGGTTGTTTTCGTTTGAGTTTTCCATAGCAGATTGAACAATGATAGAAAGAAGATATAAAAGGCAATAAATAGAGCCTTGGATTTCTTTCCTTCCCTTGGGACCATGAACTGAGGCCAAGACCTTCTTGCTGCCACAAAAAAACACAGATTTTCCTTCTCCATAGGATTTCTAGAGTTGCAGTTTGTTAGAAGGTTAATGCTTTTCTTTAGATCTATTTCACCATGCTCATTTCTGTCTTGTAATAATTTTCCCTCTATGCTTTCTCTCATTATAGCATCTATTAGCATTTACTTCTCTAGATTAGAGTTTAGACTAGCTTGATGCAAAATTATTATTATTACTATT